>JAWQEG010000227.1:565000-574635 GCA_033782935.1 Petrolisthes cinctipes | reverse complement strand
TGCAGTGTGTGTGTGTGTGTGTGTGTGTGTGTGTGTGTGTGTGTGTGTGTGTGTGTATGTAGTGATGGAAGTATGTAGGGGATGCAGTGTGTGTGTGTGTGTGTGTGTGTGTGTGTGTAGTGGTGGAAGTATGTAGGGGATGCAGTGTGTGTGTGTGTGTGTGTGTGTGTGTGTGTGTGTAGTGGTGGAAGTATGTAGGGGATACAGTGTGTGTGTGTGTGTGTGTGTGTGTGTAGTGGTGGAAGTATGTAGGGGATGCAGTGTGTGTGTGTGTGTGTGTGTGTGTGTGTGTGTAGTGGTGGAAGTATGTAGGGGATGCAGTGTGTGTGTGTGTGTGTAGTGGTGGAAGTATGTAGGGGATGCAGTGTGTGTGTGTGTGTGTGTTTGTGTGTGTGTAGTGGTGGAAGTATGTAGGGGATGCAGTGTGTGTGTCTGTGTGTGTGTGTGTGTAGTGGTGGAAGTATGTAGGGGATGCAGTGTGTGTGTGTGTGTGTGTAGTGGTGGAAATATGTAAGGGATACAGTGTGTGTGTGTGTGTGTAGTGGTGGAAGTATGTAGGGGATGCAGTGTGTGTGTGTGTGTGACTCAGTGGTGATCGGACGTGTTTTGCGGAGCTCCGCTGGTTGTGGTGGTGCAGTTCAGAGTGATATGTGTGAGTGCTTCTGTTGGCGCATCTGCCGGTGCTTCTACCAGTGTTTCTGCCAGTGCTTCTACCAGTGTTTCTACCAGTGTTTCTGCCAGTGCTTCTGCCAGTTCTTCTGCCAGTGCTTTGTGCACCAGTGTGCTATGGGTCACGTGACCACGAGTCGGTGACAGAGCTGAGGTCACGGGTCGTTTACCTATACCACAGCTTGTCACGTTTAGTGTGCGTGTTTATGTCACGTCGACGTCGTAGTGTTGATGTCATGTCGACGTCTAGTCAACCGCCGTGTGTGTGGGGAACTAATTCAAGTGAACAGTGTTTGGTGTGTAAAGGTCCTGACAATGATAAATGCAAGTGGCTGCAATGTTTGAAGTGCAAGATACATGGACATTCGACGTGTGTGCGAATGGCAGGTGTGAAATCGCCAGCTAGTGAAATTAATTGGGTCTGTGATGTTTGTGCAAATGAAATCAGAGATATATCGAGTGTGTATGAGGAATTCAAGGTGATGAAAAACGACATGGGAGAAATTAAAAAGTTACTACAGAAAACAGTGCCGAATATGGAACAGACTGTAACTGCCGCTGTTCATGAAGCAGTAACTGCTGCGAGTGAAGCAGTGGGGCAGGCTGGGAATGAGGAGGAGGTGGATTCATCACTTACTTGGGTGGATGTGGTTGCCAAAGGGCGACGAAAGAAAATGAAGCAAAAACAGAAGAAATTGTTAATCATAAAATCAAATGATGATGAGAATGCCACAGCCAAGAAAGATGAAGTGGGTCGAGCACTGGATGATGTTCAAATTTTAGACTCGAGATTTACAAAAGCAGGTAAAATTGTTATTAACTTTGATACAGATGAAACGAGGAAGCGAGCAGAGGATAAGCTACTGGAGTTGGGAAATATAAGTGTTACCCATGGAAAGAAACTGCAACCGAAGTTAATGCTTTGTAATGTAGGGGAAGAGGAAAAGCGTGAAACATTAATTGAACATCTTATTGAGAGGAATGATTTTCTGAGCACAATTACGGATATCAAGGACAAAATGAATGTTATCTTTGAGAAGCCAGCAGCGGGTGGTACCACTCATTACATTATTAGATGCGATCCAGAGGTTCGTGGATTAATTCATAGTAAGGGTGATAAATTATGTTTGAAATGGGGAAGATACAACGTCTATGACAGGTATCATGCCTTAATGTGCTTCTACTGTTTGAAGTTCGGTCACAAGAAGGATAAATGTCCCGCCAAAACAAAAAATGAGCATCCTAAATGCTTCAAGTGTGCCGAAGCTCATGAAGGACACTCATGTCGCTCTGACGAGAGGAAGTGTGCAAATTGCCGAGCCGTTAAACGACATGATGATCATAGTGTGAGTAGTTTAAGGTGTCCGATTTTTGCCGCGGAACTTGGGAGAATCCGGGATAATACTGATCATGGCTGTTAGTGACTTAAGGGTTAATTGCGGACTTTTAAATGTGCAATCAGCTAGGAATAAAACACTGGAGATCAGAGATACCATAAATGAAGAAAAATTGGACATATATGCAATTACTGAAACGTGGATTACTGATTATGACACAACGGTTATTCAGGAGATGACACCTGTAACGCATTCTTTTGTACACAACCCGAGATGTAGTGGTCGTGGAGGGGGAGTGGGCCTATTTGTATCGAATGCAATCAAGAAGATTAAAAAATGTAAAACACAGACTTATGACTCCTTTGAACTTCTACAGGTTGAATGTGAAATAAATGGCAATAAAATGATGATAATAACTGTATATAGACCACCAAGCACCAGCTCCAGTGTATTTATTGATGAATTTCGGTTATACCTAGAAACTATTGATATGGTTAGTGCCAATGTAATTATCTTGGGTGACTTTAACTTGTGGCTGGATGATATTGAGGCTCGGTATGTCCCTCATTTCATTGACACTATAGCAACTTTTAATCTTGTAAATATAGTAGATAGACCGACATCTGTGAGCGGACACATAATTGATCTGGTGTTGGTGGATATATCGAGAGATTTGGTTCGTGATCTATGTGTAGCGGAGGTGTGCTCTCTTTCACCTGTACATAAGTTTGTGTCGTTCAAGTTGGCCCTAAGGCATATGAGAAAACAAATAAAAAGCATAAGTTATCGATCTAAGAGAGGTTTGGACTGTAATGCCTTAATATTGTCTATCTGTGATAAAATTCTGAATCAATCTAGAGACTCTTGCAATCATCAATCAACAACTAAGAGTGAATGTATAGAGTGCTTGTATTCTTTATATAACACGATAGCTAAAGATGACTATGAAACCATGTGTCCTATGGTAACAAAGGAAATAATTATGAAGGATGACTCGCCATGGTTTAATGACGAAATTTTGACTGCAAAGAGAGATAAAAGGAAAAAGGAGAGAATATGGCATAGGCAACAGACAGACCAACGAAGGAGGGACTACAATCGGGCGAGAAATTATGAAAAGAGACTCATCACTGCGAGGAAGCGAAATTTTTATAGAGACAAAACTATACAAGCAGGCTCCAATATTAACAAACTTTACAAGGTGTTAGATAATCTGACTGGTAGTAAAACGAAACATAGGCTTCCGGAAGGCTACTCTGATAGTGAATTAGCAAGTTGTTTCTTGGACTTCTTTGACGATAAGATTAGGAGAATTACTGCCACGTTCACTAACACTCAAGCTGAAATAATAGATAACAATCAAGTGCCGGTGGAGAAATTAAGTTCATTTCGTGAAGTAAATGAATCTGAAGTGAAAAATGTGATAAAGAGGGCTAAGTTTACACATTGCGCTAATGACCCTGTGCCAGTGGGTATGATTGCTGATGGTGAAAATTTTGATAGACTGGTGACTGTCACTACGCGCATGGTGAACTTAAGTATTTCAAATGGTGTTTTTCCAGATTCTGAAAAGAAAGCTATAGTTAAACCAATACCGAAAGGGAATCTAGATCCCCAGTGTTTGAGTTCATTTCGTCCGGTATCAAACCTAACATTCCAATCGAAGGTGCTTGAAAGTGTTATTCTACAACAACTAAATATTCACTTGGACATGGTTGAAGCTATTCCGGATGGTCAGTCTGCTTATCGTTGTTTATACTCTACTGAAACCGCTCTGTGTACTATGGTGAGTGATTTGCGTGGACTTTTGGATGAGGGAAAGTGCGGACTATTATTATTGCTCGACCTAAGTGCTGCGTTCGACACTGTAGTACATAGTATCCTATTGCATGCCTGTGAAAATATTGGCATAGAGGGTGCTGCTCTAGCATATTTACGGAGCTATCTTGAAGGTAGAGAGTATTGTGTTCAAATAGGTGATGAGTTTTCTGAAACAAGACCATTAATGAGGGGTGTTCCTCAAGGTAGTGTGCTGGGTCCAGTCTTGTTCAGTGTCTACACGGCAGATTTGTCTGCGGTGCTGGAAAGCCATGGAGTAAAATTCAAACTATTTGCTGACGACACACAGTTTTGTCTGTCGTTTGCGAATGTACGAGAGGTGGAGGATCGATTGAGTGCGGTGATGTTGGATGTTAGACAGTGGATGAACTCGAGACAATTAAAACTAAATGAGGATAAAACAGAGTGTTTATTTGTTGGCCGTGAGCTGGACCGTGTTAGAGTGAACGTTCAGTCATTGAGTGTGAACAACACAGACATTAGAGTGGGTGATCAGGTGAAGAATCTTGGTGTATTATTGGATACTGAATTGCAAATGAAAGATCAGATAAGTCATGTTGTGAAAGTGGCTGGTTATCATCTGAGGAACATATCTTTTATAAAGAAATACTTGGATGAAAACTCCATAAAGAAATTGATAAGCAATCACGTAATTAGTAAACTGGACTATAGCAATTCTGTATATTATGGCCTACCAAACTACTTATTAAAGAAACTACAGTTGATTATGAACAGAGCTGCGAGACTCATAAAAGGCCGCTCACGAAGAGATAGGGTAACCCCTATACTAATTGAATTGCATTGGCTACCAGTGAAAGCTAGAATAGTGTACAAGCAGTGTGTTATGGTGCGTCAAGCGATTAGACATGGTAAGCCAAAGTATGTGAGAGACATGCTTACGGATTTCCGCACAGACTCCGATATTATCTTACGACATAACGATGATGTGTATAGACTAATGGAGCCCAGGTTCTATAAAGAAGCTGGACGCCGAGCATTTGTAAATTGTGCTCCTCGTTTGTACAATGCTCTACCAGCAAATGTCAAAATGGCAGAAACATTGGACGTCTTTAAGAAGAGACTGAAGACATACCTCTTCACTGAGGCTTATGATTTGGAAAATGAGGTGATTAGAGAAGAGTATAGATGCTGATTCGACATGGGCGGCTTCGAGAGCCCCTTGGATGGGGCTGTAAGCTGCCGGGAATCTGCACATAAGTAACCTTAATTAGTAAGTAAGTGTGTGTGTGTGTGTGTGTGTGTGTAGTGGTGGAAGTATGTAGGGGATGCAGTGTGTGTGTGTGTGTGTGTGTGTGAGTGTGTGTGTGTGTGTGTGTGTATTGGTGGAAGTATGTAGGGGATGCAGTGTGTGTGTGTGTGTGTGTGTGTGTGTGTGTTTGTGTGTGTGTGTGTGTGTGTAGTGGTGGAAGTATGTAGGGGATACAGTGTGTGTGTGTGTGTGTGTGTGTGTGTGTAGTGGTGGAAGTATGTAGGGGATGCAGTGTGTCTGTGTGTGTGTGTGTGTGTGTGTGTGTGTGTGAAGTGGTGGAAGTATGTAGAGGATGCAGTGTGTGTGTGTGTGTGTGTGTGTGTAGTGGTTGAAGTATGTAGGGGATGCAGTGTGTGTGTGTGTAGTGGTTGAAGTATGTAGGGGATACAGTGTGTGTGTGTGTGTGTGTGATCAGCTGACTAACCCCGTCCCATATTCTTAATTCTAAACTGACACAATGTCACGTACTAATTTACCCCCTCCAGAGCAATCATGTGTTATATGCTCTAAACTCTGTGTTTTAGAATGCATAAAGTGCGAGACATGTGACAAATATCTCCATCCAAACTGTTCCAAATTACCAGCATATGCACTAGTCAATTGGTTCACGACTCGACATAAATACAAGTGCGAACTTTGTGTTCGTACCTCGATGAATGAAGAGGATTATGATCGAAAATTTGCTTTTGTCTCTAATCTTCTCCTCGTTGATGCGGGGGAGGCAATGGAGAATGAAAGCGAAAACAACAGTGATCAAGACGTTAGTGTGTGCAAGCAGCCGTTACAAGTAATAATTAACGCTGCCTCTGATAACCTACAAAATGATACTATAGAAAATGAAAATAGTAGTGAACAAGAATGTAGTGACACTGAGCAGTCACTACAAACGGCCTCGGTTGACCCTAACAAATCTAACCCCCCAGTCAATCCAACCTTGCCTTCTACCACAAACACCTCTAACTCTAACAATACATATAATAGTGTTAAAAATAGTGCTGATGATAATAAGAAGATAAAAATCTGCAAATTTTATAAAACTCATTCCTGCATATATGGGCGCTCAGGAAAAAAGTGCAACTATGCTCACCCCAAAGTCTGCTACAAGTACAGAATTTATGGTCGGGACACAAAAAGGGGTTGCACATCTCAAACTTGCACCCACTATCATCCCGTTATATGCAAACATTCAGAAAAAGACAGACTTTGCCTATACCTAGAATGCCCTTATCTTCACCTAAAAGGCACTCGACGTTACCAACCACAACCCCCAACCACACCCACACCCACACCTACACCTACACCTACACACACTGACACTAATAAACCAGGTGGAACATACCCTACCATCACACACTCCCACACATATCACCAGCAGTCTACTAACGAACCTACCAGCCAATATCAATGCAACGATGACTCACAACATATTAACCAACATTTTTTATTCTCAGACATCCAAGAGATGAAGGCCCAACTAGCACAATTAATGAGGCTTTTGCCAATACAAAGGGACCAGAATTTCAGTTCACAACACCAACATCACCCAGTCCTCCTACCCAACATGGCCCACCCTCCACCGCTCCTCCAACGCCAGTATTAAATAACATATTAACAGCAAACATAGAAGGTCTGATTCCTTATAGATTCAAAGAAAAGCTACCACTTATTAAGGAATTAATGACAGATTCTCACGCCCTAATTGCATCCTTCACCGAGTCCCATCTAAACCATAATATCAAAAACGCGGAGGTACATATCAATAATTATAATATCATACGCACCGACCGCACTAACAGAAAGAAAGGTGGTGTCATTACATACATAAGAGAAGAACTTACACCCGATACCCAAGTTCTCTTTTCCAACTCAAACTCATATACTGAGGCCCAACTCATCTATATAAAGAAGTTAGACCTCATCTTCACCATCATTTATCGTCCACCAGACTGCCCCATCGAAGCCTTTCTCGAAACCATCAATGCCATTCGTGCTCTACTTGATACCTTTACTCCTCAGCCTACGCTCATAATTACGGGAGATTTTAATCTACCAATTATAGATTGGTCCACGGACTCCATTAATGGAGGCTCATCCAGTGACCGATCCCAGGCGGAGTACTCCATCTTCAATCTTTTGTCCAAGACTTTTTCCTTACCCAAGTAATTACAACTCCAACTCGTCAAAACAACATCCTTGACTTGTTTTTTACCAACAACGAGGACCTAATATACAACCATGATGTCTTAATAACCAACCTGAGCGATCATAATTTGATCAAAATCACCACCAACATAAATTCTTCAGTGACAAAACCAAACTATACTAAAGTACCTGAATTACCTACCAACTTCTCTGACCTCAACTTTTTTAGTCAATACGTGTCATGGGATGGTTTATGTGCATTCCTCAACTCAACTGACTGGTCCACCTCCCTTGACCACCTCAACCCTAACGAACAACTAGACCTAATACTCGACACTTTTCTAAAAGCCTCTATTCAAAATGTACCACCGAGGTCAAGCAGAAATACTAAGTCTTCAATAATACCAAAAGACAGAAGGCTTCTCATGAGAAAAAGAGGGAAATTAAGAAAGAAATTGAACACAACTACTAACAACGACAGATTTGAACAATTAACCGAGCAAATTTCAAGCATAAATGCAGCCCTGGTGGACTCCACCACATGCGAGCTTGCTCACAAAGAAGCAATGGCTGTGAAAAGTATCAAAGAAAACCCAAAATATTTCTATACATACGCCTTTAAGAAATCAAAAATAAAGACCCCTGTTGGTCCTCTCAAGGAAGGTGATAAGACAATAACTGACCCCCAAGAAATAAGTGATATAATAAGAAAACAATATGAAACAGTTTTTAGCATACCACTTCAAGAAAAAACTATCAATTGCCCAGTAGATTTCTTCATGTCTACAGACCATGCTAACCAAGACCAACAACTTCACAACATCACCATTAACACCACTGACATAATTGACGCCATTAAAACTCTAAGCAACAACTCAGCGGCCGGCCCCGACCATATACCAGCAATCTTTCTCAAAAGATGTGCGGGCATGGTGGCAAAGCCACTCCTCATATTTTACCAAAACTCACTTGCAACCGGTATCGTGCCACAACTCCTCAGATCGGCGAAAATCACCCCAGTTTTTAAAGGGGGTTCGCGAGGTGAGGCAAAGAACTATAGGCCCATAGCTCTCACCTCGCACATCATCAAAGTACTTGAAAAAATAATTACCAAGAAAATCACTACATATCTCGAAGACTCAAACAAAATGAATGATGGACAACATGGTTTCAGGAGAGGTTGATCGTGTCTATCTCAACTTCTTGCACATCACGATCGGCTCATCACTTCCCTTGAACTCAATACTGTGATTGATGTAGTGTACCTTGACTTTTCAAAGGCTTTTGACAAGGTTGACCACGGGGTTCTGCTCCATAAGCTGCGCAACTTGGGAATCTCCGGTCAACTGGGTCTTTGGGTATCTGCATTTTTAACCAACAGAACCCAATTTGTCGCTGTCAGTGGAGCCATGTCGTCTGTATCGTCTGTTCTGAGTGGTGTTCCTCAAGGCTCTGTCCTGGGACCACTACTGTTTCTTGTCCACATCCACGACATAGACTCAAACATCACCAACTCCACTGTCACTTCTTTCGCTGATGACACGCGAATCACTAAAGTTATTAATACTAATGAAGATGCTGTCCTCCTACAAAATGATCAAGAGGAAATATATGAATGGGCCAACATCAATAACATGAAATTTAATAATAACAAATTCGACCATCTTAGATATTCAACATCAACCCAAATACCAAATGCTTCCTACGAAGCACCTGATGGCTCCATCATTGCTACCCAGCCCTATGTCAGAGACCTTGGTGTCTGCCTCTCAAACGACGCTACATTTTCATTGCACATTACCAATATAGTAAAAAAATCACGTGGTCATCTGGGTTGGATACTCCGCACCTTCAAGACAAGAGACCCCTTTCCGATGTTGACCTTGTACAAATCGCTGGTTATCCCCTTGTTGGAATATTGCTGCCAGTTGTGGTCCCCTTGGAGACCTGGGGATATCCAAGCACTCGAATCAGTACAAAGGTCATTTACTTACCGCATATCAACTGTAAAAGATCTAAACTATTGGGGGCGAATCAATACCCTCAAACTCTACTCTCTGGAGCGGCGTTGAGAGCGATACCTGATTCTCTATGTCTGGAAGACAATGCGGGGCCTATGTTCCAATGACATAGACCTACGCTTCCACGAGCACCAACGACTAGGTCAACTCTGCAACATGGGTAGAGTTCACCTTCGGGCCCTTACAAGAGTGAAGACGCTGAAGAGCAATTCCTTTTCCATACATGGTCCAGCGCTCTTCAACTCACTACCACAACACTTACGAGCCCTCACCAACGTCACCCTTGAACAATTTAAAGCAAGACTTGACAAATTTCTACAAGATCTACCGGACGAGCCGCACCTCCCGCACTACCAC
>JAWQEG010000227.1:550000-552500 GCA_033782935.1 Petrolisthes cinctipes | reverse complement strand
TGTGTGTGTGTGTGTAGTGGTAAAAGTATGTAGGGGATGCAGTGTGTGTGTGTTTGTGTGTGTGTGTGTAGTGGTGGAAGTATGTAGGGGTTACAGTGTGTTTGTGTGTGTGTGTAGTGGTAAAAGTATGCAGGGGATGCAGTGTGCGTGTGTGTGTGTGTGTGTATAGTGGTAGAAGTATGTAGGAGATGCAGTGTGTGTGTGTTTGTGTGTGTGTGTGTGTAGTGGTGGAAGTATGTAGGAGATACAGTGTGTGTGTGTGTGTGTGTGTGCAGTGGTGGAAGTATGTAGGGGATGCAGTGTGTGTGTGTGTGTGTGTGTGTGTGTGTGTGTTTAGTGGTGGAAGTATGTAGGGGATGCAGTGTGTGTGTGTGTGTATGTGTGTGTGTGTGTGTGTGTAGTGGTGTAAGAATGTAGGGGATGCAGTGTGTGTGTGTGTGTGTGTGTAGAGGTGGAAATATGTAGGGGATGCAGTGTGTGTGTGTGTGTGTGTGTGTGTGTGTGTGTGTAGTGGTGGAAGTATGTAGGGGATGCAGTGTGTGTGTGTGTGTGTGAGTGTGTGTGTGTAGTGGTGGAAGTATGTAGGGGATACAGTGTGTGTGTGTGTAGTGGTGGAAGTATGTAGGGGATACAGTGTGCGTGTGTGTGTGTGTGTGTAGTGGTAAAAGTATGTAGGGGATGCAGTGTGTGTGTGTTTGTGTGTGTGTGTGTAGTGGTGGAAGTATGTAGGGGTTACAGTGTGTGTGTGTGTGTGTGTAGTGGTGGAAGTATGCAGGGGACGCAGTGTGCGTGTGTGTGTGTGTGTGTGTAGTGGTAGTGTAGTGTACCATAATATAGATTGATTTTCTTTGATTGAGGTGTAACCATTTTCTAATTATCTACCAGCCTGTATTGTGATTCATTTACCATTACATTCCTTCATGCAGATAGCCTATGCAATTTCTTTCAGCATATTCTCTTTGCCATTTTGTGTAATGTCATTGTCTGCATGCTCTTGCAAAATTTCATGTATACAACATATGTATTATGCATTTGATACCATAACCAAATACTCTTAGCTTTGTTAACGTCAAGTACGCAGAGAGTTGTATATACTGTTTTCTGTTTTTTGACATTAAATATAAGGAACTATTCACTGCATCTCTTTCTTCCTTGAGCACTTCTCAAAGAGAGTTATAGACACTAACACTTCTTAAAGAGAGTTATAGACACTAGCTCCTGAGGCTGAGAAGTGTAGTGGAGAAACCCTGACAGTGGCCCTTACCACAGGAGCCTTCTTTAGGTAGCAGCACAACTTATAGTTGGTGGCTACACCACCCACCAACAAGTGGTGACCCCGGGGTGACTGCAGCCGTCACCAACAAGTGGTGACCCCCGGAGATTGCAGCCGTCACCAACAAGTGGTGACCCCCGGAGAGTGCAGCTGTCACCAACAAGTGGTGACCCCCGGAGAGAGCAGCTGTAGCAATCACCAACAAGTGGTGACCCCCGGAGAGTGCAGCTGCCGCGATCGCCAACAAGAGTGGATCAAGCTGCAGTCTACAAGAACGCCTTTGCCCTGCAGTCACTATCAAGTAGTGACCTGGAGTGCTGCCGCTACCCTCCAATAGTCTACAAGAACGCCATACACACTCTCCTGCAGCCACCTTTACGCCAGTCACCGAGAGATTTGACCATGTCCACATAGACCTCGTTGGCCCACTTCCGTACTCCAATGGCTATGGATATTTACTCACCTGTGTGGACCGCTTCACACGTTGGCCTGAGGCAGTACCTCTCACCGACATCACCACGGATACTGTTGCACGTGCCTTCATCGCTACATGGGTGTCCAGGTTTGGTGTGCCTCTAAGCCTTACTTCTGACCGAGGTGGTCAGTTTGAGTCAGGCGTGTGGAATAAGGTCATGATACTCCTTGGCATCCGCCGATACAGGACCGCCAGCTATCACCCACAGGCCAACGGAACGGTCGAACGATTCCACCGCCAGCTGAAATCTTCCCTGGCAGCTTCAGCCCAGAGAGAAGATTGGTCACTAGCACTACCTCTTGTCCTCCTTGGCATCAGAACATCACTCAAAACAGATCTGCACAACTCCTCTGCTGAGCTTGTATATGGCTCTACGCTCAGGCTCCCAGGTGAGCTTCTCTCTGCCACACCAGACCCCGAGCCTTGCAGCGTTCAGGACTTTGCAACACACCTGAAAAATACCATGAAGTGCCTCCAGCCAGTGCAGCCTCGTACGTCCAACTCGAAGACCTTCGTTCACCAGGACCTGGAAGCCTGCACACACGTCTTTGTTAGAGTCGATGCAGTCAAAAGGCCCCTTCAGCAGCCATATCAGGGCCCCTTCCAAGTAGTTCGCAGGACGAGGAAGAACTTCACCATCGACAAACATGGTTCTCAAGAAGTTGTGGCCGTAGACCGGGTCAAGCCTGCTTATATCCTGAATCCGGACCAGCTGCTGCAAGCAGTGCAAGTGACTGTTCCTCCAACACATG
>JAWQEG010000227.1:540000-545000 GCA_033782935.1 Petrolisthes cinctipes | reverse complement strand
ATGTAGGGGATACAGTGTGTGTGTGTGTGTGTAGTGGTGGAAGTATGTAGGGGATGCAGTGTGTGTGTGTGTGAGTGTGTGTGGGTGTAGTGGTGGAAGTATGTAGGGGATGCAGTGTGTGTGTGTGTGTGTGTGTGTGTAGAGATGCAGTGTGTGTGTGTGTGTGTGTGGTGGAAGTATGTAAGGGATGCAGTGTGTGTGTGTGTGTGTGTGTGTGTGTGTGTGTAGTGGTGGAAGTATGTAGGGGATGCAGTGTGTGTGTGTGAGTGTGTGTGTGTGTGTGTGCATGTAATGGTGATAGTATGTAGGGGATGCAGTGTGTGTGTGTGTGTGTGTGTGTGTGTGTGTGTGTGTGCGTGTAATGGTGATAGTATGTAGGGGATGCAGTGTGTGTGTGTGTGTGTGTGTGTGTAGTGGTGGAAGTATGTAGGGGATGCAGGGTGTGTGTGTGTGTGTTTGTGTGTGTGTATGTATGTAGCGGATACAGTGTGTGTGTGTGTGTGTGTGTAGTGGTGGAAGTATGTAGGGGATGCAGTGTGTGTGTGTGTGTGTGTGTGTGTGTGTGTGTGTGTGTGTGTGTGTGTGTGTGTAGTGGTGGAAGTATGTACGGGATACGGTGTGTGTGTGTGTGTAGTGGTGGAAGTATGTAGGGGATGCAGTGTGTGTGTGTGTGTGTGTGTGTGTAGTGGTGGAAGTATGTAGGGGATGCAGTGTGTGTGTGTGTGTGTGTGTAGTGGTGAAAGTATGCAGGGGATGTAGTGTGTGTGTGTGTGTGTGTGTATGTGTGTGTGTGTGTGTGTGTGTGTGTGGTGGTGGAAGTATGTAGGGGATGCAGTGTGTGTGTGTGTGTATGTGTGTGTAGTGGTGAAAGAATGTAGGGGATGCAGTGTGTGTGTGTGTGTGTAGTGGTGGAAGTATGTAGGGGATGCAGTGTGTGTGTGTGTGTGTGTGTGTGTAGTGGTAGAAGTATGTATGGGATGCAGTGTGTGTGAGTGTGTGTGTGAGTGTGTGTGTGTAGTGGTGGAAGTATGTAGGGGATGCAGTGTGTGTGTGTGTGTGTGAGTGTGTGTGTGTAGTGGTGGAAGTATGTATGGGATTCAGTGTGTGTGTGTGTGTGAGTGTTTGTGTGTAGTGGTAGGAGTATGTAGGGGATACAGTGTGTGTGTGTGTGTAGTGGTGGAAGTATGTAGGGGATGCAGTGTGCGTGTGTGTGTGTGTGTGTAGTGGTAAAAGTATGTAGGGGATGCAGTGTGTGTGTGTTTGTGTGTGTGTGTGTAGTGGTGGAAGTATGTAGGGGTTACAGTGTGTTTGTGTGTGTGTGTAGTGGTAAAAGTATGCAGGGGATGCAGTGTGCGTGTGTGTGTGTGTGTGTATAGTGGTAGAAGTATGTAGGAGATGCAGTGTGTGTGTGTTTGTGTGTGTGTGTGTGTAGTGGTGGAAGTATGTAGGAGATACAATGTGTGTGTGTGTGTGTGTGTGCAGTGGTGGAAGTATGTAGGGGATGCAGTGTGTGTGTGTGTGTGTGTGTGTGTGTGTGTGTTTAGTGGTGGAAGTATGTAGGGGATGCAGTGTGTGTGTGTGTGTATGTGTGTGTGTGTGTGTGTGTAGTGGTGTAAGAATGTAGGGGATGCAGTGTGTGTGTGTGTGTGTGTGTAGAGGTGGAAATATGTAGGGGATGCAGTGTGTGTGTGTGTGTGTGTGTGTGTGTGTGTGTGTAGTGGTGGAAGTATGTTAGGGATGCAGTGTGTGTGTGTGTGTGTGTGTAGTGGTGGAAGTATGTAGGGGATGCAGTGTGTGTGTGTGTGTGTGTGTGTGTGTGTGTGTGTAGTGGTGGAAGTATGTAGAGGATGCAGTGTGCGTGTGTGTGTGTGTGTGTGTGTGTAGTGGTGGAAGTATGTAGGGGATGCAGTGTGTGTGTGTGTGTGTGTGTGTGTGTGTGTGTGTGTGTAATGGTAATAGTATGTTGGGGATGCAGTGTGTGTGTGTGTGTGTGTGTGTGTGTGTGTGTGTGTGTGTGCGTGTAATGGTGATAGTATGTAGGGGATGCAGTGTGTGTGTGTGTGTGTGTGTGTGTAGTGGTGGAAGTATGTAGGGGATGCAGTGTGTGTGTGTGTGTGTGTGTGTGTGTGTGTGTAAGTATGTAGGGGATACAGTGTGTGTGTGTGTGTGTGTGTGTAGTGGTGGAAGTATGTAGGGGATGCAATGTGTGTGTGTGTGTGTGTGTGTGTGTGTGTGTGTAGTGGTGGAAGTATGTAGGGAATGCAGTGTGTGTGTGTGTGTGTGTGTGTGTGTGTGTGTAGTGGTGGAAGTATGTAGGGGATACAGTGTGTGTGTGTGTGTGTGTGTGTGTGTGTGTGTGTGTGTGTGTGTAGTGGTGGAAGTATGTAAAAGATGCAGTGTGTGTGTGTGTGTGTGTGTGCAGTGGTTGAAGTATGTAGGGGATGCAGTGTGTGTGCGTGTGTGTGTAGTGGTGGAAGTATGTATGGGATGCAGTGTGTGTGTGTGTGTGTGTGTGTGTAGTAGTGGAAGTATGTAGGGAATACAGTGTGTGTGTGTGCGTGTGTAGTGGTGGAAGTATGTAGGGGATGCAATGTGTGTGTGTGTGTGTAGTGGTGGAAGTATGTAGGGGATGCAGAGTGTGTGTGTGTGTGTGTGTGTGTGTAGCTGTGAAAGTATGTAGGGGATGCAGTGTGTGTGTGTGTGTGTGTGTGTAGTGGTGGAAGTATGTAGGGGATGCAGTGTGTGTGTGTGTGTGTGTGTGTGTGTGTGTGTGTGTGCGTGTAATGGTGATAGTATGTAGGGGATGCAGTGTGTGTGTGTGTGTGTGTGTGTGTGTAGTGGTGGAAGTATGTAGGGGATGCAGTGTGTGTGTATGTGTGTGTGTGTGTGTGTAAGTATGTAGGGGATACAGTGTGTGTGTGTGTGTGTGTGTAGTGGTGGAAGTATGTAGGGGATGCAATGTGTGTGTGTGTGTGTGTGTGTGTGTGTGTAGTGGTGGAAGTATGTAGGGAATGCAGTGTGTGTGTGTGTGTGTGTGTGTGTGTGTGTGTGTGTGTGTGTGTGTGTGTAGTGGTGGAAGTATATAGGGGATACAGTGTGTTTGTGTGTGTGTGTGTGTGTGTGTGTGTGTGTGTGTGTGTAGTGGTGGAAGTATGTAAAAGATGCAGTGTGTGTGTGTGTGTGTGTGCAGTGGTTGAAGTATGTAGGAGATGCAGTGTGTGTGTGTGTGTGTAGTGGTGGAAGTATGTATGGGATGCAGTGTGTGTGTGTGTGTGTGTGTGTAGTAGTGGAAGTATGTAGGGGATACAGTGTGTGTGTGTGCGTGTGTAGTGGTGGAAGTATGTAGGGGATGCAATGTGTGTGTGTGTGTAGTGGTGGAAGTATGTAGGGGATGCAGAGTGTGTGTGTGTGTGTGTGTGTGTGTAGCTGTGAAAGTATGTAGGGGATGCAGTGTGTGTGTCTGTGTGTGTGTAGTGGTGGAAGTATGTAGGGGATGCAGTGTGTGTGTGTGTGTGTGTAGTGGTGGTAGTATGTAGGGGATACAGTGTGTGTGTGTGTGTGTTTGTTTAGTGGTGGAAGTATGTAGGGGATACAGTGTGTGTGTGTGTGTGTGTGTGTGTGTGTGTAGTGGTGGAAGTATGTAGGGGATGCAGTGTGTGTGTGTGTGCAGTGGTGGAAGCATGTATGGGATGCAGTGTGTGTGTGTGTGTGAGTGTGTGTGGGTGTAGTGGTGGAAGTATGTAGGGGATGCAGTGTGTGTGTGTGTGTTTGTGTGTGTTTGTAGGGATGCAGTGTGTGTGTGTGTGTGTGTAGTGGTAGAAGTATGTAGTGGATACAGTGTGTGTGTGTGTGCGTGTGTGTGTGTGTGTGTGTAGTGGTGGAAGTATGTAGGGGATGCAGTGTGTGTGTGTGTGTGTGTGTGTAGGGATGCAGTGTGTGTGTGTGTGTGTGTGTGTGTGTGTAGTGGTGGAAGTATGTAGGGGATGCAGTGTGTGTGTGTGTGTGTCTGTGTGTGTAGTGGTGGAAGTATGTAGGGGATGCAGTGTGTGTGTGTGTCTGTGTGTGTATGTGTGTGTGTGTAGTGCTGGAAGTATGTAGTGAATGCAGTGTGTGTGTGTGTGTGTGTGTGTGTGTAGTGGTGGAAGTATGTAGGGGATACAGTGTGTGTGTGTGTGTGTGTGTGTGTGTGTGTGTGTGTGTGTAGTGGTGGAAGTATGTAGAAGATGCAGTGTGTGTGTGTTTGTGTGTGTGTGTAGTGGTTGAAGTATGTAGGGGATGCAGTGTGTGTGTGTGTGTGTAGTAGAGGAAGTATGTAGGGGATGCAGTGTGTTTGTGTGTGTTTGTGTGTGTAGTGGTGGAAGTATGTAGGGGATACAGTGTGTGTGTGTGCGTGTGTAGTGGTGGAAGTATGTAGGGGATGCAGTGTGTGTGTGTGTGTGTAGTGGTGGAAGTATGTAGGGGATGCAGTGTGTGTGTGTGTGTGTGTGTGTGTGTAGTTGTGAAAGTATGTAGGGGATGCAGTGTGTGTGTGTGTGTGTAGTGGTGGAAGTATGTAGGGAATGCAGTGTGTGTGTGTGTGTGTGTGTGTGTGTAGTGGTGGTAGTATGTATGGGTTACAGTGTGTATGTGTGTGTGTGTGTGTGTTTGTGTAGTGGTGGAAGTATGTAGGGGATACAGTGTGTGTGTGTGTGTGTGTGTGTGTGTGTGTGTGTGTGTGTAGTGGTGGAAGTATGTAGGAGATGCAGTGTGTGTGTGTGTGTGTGTGTGTGTGTGTGTGTGTGTGTGTGTGTGTGTGTGTATTGGTGGAAGTATGTAGGGGATACAGTGTGTGTGTGTGTGTAGTGGTGGAAGTATGTAGGGGATGCAGTGTGTGTGTGTGTGTGTGTGTGAGTGTGTGTGGGTGTAGTGGTTGAAGTATGTAGGGGATGCAGTGTGTGTGTGTGTGTGTGTGTGTGTGTGTGTGTGTGTGTGTGTAGAGATGCAGTGTGTGTGTGTGTGTG
>JAWQEG010000227.1:522500-525000 GCA_033782935.1 Petrolisthes cinctipes | reverse complement strand
TGTGTGTGTGTGTGTGTGTAGTGGTGGAAGTATGTGACTCATCCCTTCTTACTTCATCCACCACACACACACACACACACACACACACACACATGCACAAAATCACACACACACACACACACACACACATAATCACACACACACACAGGACACCGACCACACACACACACACACACACACACACACACACACACACACACACACACACATGCACAAAATCACACACACACACACACACACACACACACACACACACACACATGCACAAAATCACACACACACACACACACACATACATGCACAAAATCACAGCAACACACA
The DNA here is from genome assembly GCA_033782935.1 of Petrolisthes cinctipes. NCBI lineage: Eukaryota > Metazoa > Arthropoda > Malacostraca > Decapoda > Porcellanidae > Petrolisthes > Petrolisthes cinctipes. The sequence continues at coordinate 524,679 of JAWQEG010000227.1, read as the reverse complement.
CACACACGCACACACACACACACCTATAAATGTCACAACAACACATCATTACTATAAGGTCCATATTCAGTAACAATGTCAAGGTGTGTTCGACCGTATTGCAAAATGACTTTTTATCATTATTATTATTATTATTATTCCATGTTGCGTCATTGTACAGTCGAATACAATAGTCTCCTCCTCCTCTCTCTTTTCTCTCCTTCTCTTCCTTTTCTCCATCCCTACCTCCCTCCTTCTCTCTCCTTTTCTCCCTCCCTTCCTCCCTCCTTCTCTCTCCTTTTTCTCCTCTCCTTCTCTCCCTTTTCTCCATCCCTTCCTCCCTCCTTCTCTCTCCCTTTTCTCCCTCCCTCCCTCCCTCCTTCTCTCTCCCTTTTCTCCCTCCCTCCCCTAACCACACCTTCACACCTCGACTTACCCAGAGGTAACCTAATCTCTCTCTTGCCACCTCAGTAGAGAGAGAGAGAGAGAGAGAGAGAGAGAGAGAGAGAGAGAGAGAGAGAGAGAGTCACAATCTGGCCCTCAGCTGGTCACGCCGCACCCTATGTAATAATAATAATAATAATAATAATAATCGGTTTATTAAGCAGAATGCAGCCCTGAGGCTGAAAATATACATACATAATAAATGACATAATGAATGAATGGATGAATAGGATGTGATGTGCAATATATATACAAAGATGATACATAGACAGACTGGATGATTACTTATTTATTATATTTATGATGGTGGGAATGGGGCTATCTTTGTATCTGTCTGTTCTTGTTTTAATTGGTTTTATTTTATTGTAGTGACGGGCTGCCCTAGATGGAGAGGGTAGGGTGGGGGGCAGGAGTGGACGGAGTCTGTCAGTGAGGGTAGATTAAGGGAGATTAACGCCTGGTCATAAGTAGTGTAGGTGAACCCCAGTATAATTTTACATGCTCTTTTCTGTACCCTCTCCAACCGGCGTTGTTGAGTGATGTTAAGTGATGATGACCAGGCTGGAGATGCGTATGTAAGCTTGGGTAAGATGAATGTTAGTATATATGTCCCTCAGTTGTTGGTGTAGGGCACCCAAGGACTTCATTGTTTTGAGCATGTAAAGTCTGTAGGTGGTTGCCTTGATGATGGTGGTTTTGTGCTGCTTCCAATCCAGTTTATTGTCAATGGTGACTCCCAGCAGTTTAGTAGACTCAACCAACTGTAGTGAGTGAGAGCCAATAGTAACATTAGGTGGTGGTACTGGAGTGGTGGATGTACTGATGTGCATTACTACAGTCTTGGTTTGATTGATGGTTACGCTATTTTCTGTGGTCCAGGATTGCAGGTGGTCAAGGATATGCTGTAGATGACTGTAGTCAGGAAAGTCATTGTTGATAGTGACTCCTACTGTAGAGTCATCCACATACTTCCAGCGGTGTGGTGTGTCAGTGAGGGTGTCGTTAATTAACAGCAGGAAACAGAGAGGCCCCATTTTGGTACCCTGGGGAACACCACAGGTCAGATTTTGAAAGGTGGAGGTGTGATTTTGATACCGTGTGACCTGCCGTCTCTCACACAGAAAGTCACACAGCCATGACACAAGATAGCCAGGGAGACCTAATTTTAGTCCTTTTTGTATCACTGTGGTGTGATCCACAAGATCAAAGGCCTTCCGAAAGTCTATGAAAGTTAAAGCAAGGGATGTTTTGCGCTTGTCTAGGTTCTGATAGATGAAGTCTAGCAGACTGACAAGGCAATGAGTGGTAGAGGTAGATTTCATGTTGCCAAACTGTTGCAAGTCAATGTGGTTACTGATGGTATCATATGCCCAGTTGAATATAAAATCTTCACAGATGAGACTTGGAACGGGAGTAATAGCAATTGGCCTAAGATCATTTAGTGTGGGAGGGTTTGGCAACTTAGGGATGGGTGTTATAAAAGAGGTTTTCCACTCGGCTGGGCATTTGCCTTGTCTGAGGGAGGCATTAATTATTGAAGTGATGGGTACTGCAAGTTCAGGGGCAAATTCTTTGTAAATTTTGGTGGGTAAGTCAATTGGGGTGGTGGATTTCTTTGGTTTGAGACTTAGCAATTTTTTGGCAACTTGAAATATTTCAATAGTAGGAGGAGGGGAGGAGGAGGGAAGGTAAGCTGGTAGGAGAGAGAGGTTGAGAGGAGGAAGGCTTTGACAAATGGTGGCAAAGTGGGTGTTAA
>JAWQEG010000227.1:512500-515000 GCA_033782935.1 Petrolisthes cinctipes | reverse complement strand
ACACACACACACACACACACATGCACAAAAACACACACAAACACACACACATCCACAAAATCACTGCCACACACACACACACACACACACATGTACAAAATCACACACAAACACACGCACACACACACACACACACACACACACACACACACATACATGCACAAAATCACACACACACAGACACATACACACACACACACACACACACACACACACATGCACAAAATCACAGCCACACACACACACACACACACACACACACACACACACACACACACACACACACACATGCAGAAAATCACACACACACACACACATGCACTAAATCAAACACACACACACATGCACTAAATCAAAAACACACACACACACACACATGAACAAAATCACAGCCAAACACACACACAGGACACCGATCACACACACACACACACTTACTTGATTACTTGATGATGATGATCTGGGGGCATTCCGTCGCAGTGCAACGCTCCACGCCCCCCACGATGAGTTCATTAACACGTATATTCTTCTTTGATTACTTTGTTATCCAAGTCGTAGCAGTCGGTGAAGAGAAATGTCTTTAGTCTTTTTTTAAAGGTGTTTATATTTTCAGCCATCTTTATACTTGCAGGTAGTCTATTGTACTGTCGCGGGGCACTGTTGACAAAGGCCCTACGACCAGCCTCTCTAAAAAATCTTGGTTCCATTAGTCTATTCACTTCAGCACTGTGCCGCAGGGTTACATTAGTTTCGACATGAAACTCCTCAAGCATGTCTCTCATGTATTCTGGCTTGCCGTACTTCAACGCTTGATGCACCATTGTACACTGTTTGTACACAATTCTTGCCTTAACAGGCAACCAATGCAGTTCGATTAACACAGGGGTTATCCGCTCTCTCAATGATTGTCCTTTAATCAATCTAGCGGCTCTGTTCATGAATAATTGAAGTGTTTTCAACATATAATTTGGAAGACCATAGTATAAAGAATTACAGTAATCTAGTTTACTTATTACATGATTTTGAATGAGCTTTTGTATGTTATCCTCATCAAGGTACTTTTTTACAAACGCTATGTACCTCAAGTGATAACCTGCCAATTTCACTGTTTGGTTAATCTGTTCCTTCATTGTCAACTCACTATCCAATAGTACTCCGAGATTTTTCACACATTTGCTGACTGCAAGTTCAGTGTCATTTACACGCAAATTTCGTATGTGTAGTCTATCAAAGTCAATCTGTCGACCAACAAATAGGCACTCAGTCTTATTCTCATTCAATTTTAGTTGCCGAATGTCCATCCACTGCCTGATATCAGTCATCATGGTACTCAACTGTGTTTCAGTGTCTTGTATATTGGTAAGCGACATGTAGAATTGTGTGTCGTCAGCAAATAGTTTAAACTTCACTCCATACTTCTCCAGTACACTAGACAAATCAGCGGTGTAAATACAGAAAAGTATTGGCCCAAGCACGCTCCCTTGTGGAACTCCCCTCGTTAAAGGTTTCACATCTGAGAAACAATCCCCTATTTGTACATGGTATGTTCTGCCTTCAAGATAACTCTTAAGGTATGAAAGAGCAGCACCCTCAATACCAAAATTTTCGCAAACCAGCAGCAGTATACTGTGCACTACAGTGTCAAAGGCAGCGCTTAAGTCCAGCAGTAACAACACTCCACACTTACCCTCATCTAAGAGGCCACGCATATCACTCACTACCGAACACAGTGCAGTCTCAGTAGAATATAAGCGACGATACGCAGACTGACCATCAGGAATGACACCAACGGTATTCAAGTGATCGACCAGTTGCAACAGAAGTACACTTTCTAGTATTTTTGATTGAAATGTTAGATTTGACACTGGACGAAAAGAACTGAGGCTTTGGGGATCAAGTTTTCCTTTGATTATTGGTTTTACAATCGCTTTTTTCTCGGAACTTGGAAAAATACCATCTAGTATGCTTCTATTCACCATTTTCGTAATAATAGTTACAATCTGTTCAAAGTTTTCACTGCTGGTAAGTAAGTTAAGTGGCATAGGATCACTCGCACAGTAAGTCAGATTTGATCGTTTAATAACATCCCTAACTGTCGATACACTGACAGCATGAAATGTCGACAACTTCACCTCTGTAACTTGCATATTTCTCATAAGCCTCTCAGAGTCATCACTGTTAAAGGATAATAGTATCCTACTGATCTTAGCATCAAAGAAAGTAAGAAATTCACTCGCTAGTTCACTGTCTGTATATCCTTCAGGTAATTTGTTTCGCTTCCTACTTCCAGTTAAATTATCTAATACCTTATATAGTTTATTAATATTCGACCCAGCTAAAGTTGTTTTTTCCTTATAAAACTCACGTTTTCTGCGTTCTATGAGTCTTTTTTCAAAATTTCAAGCCTGATTGTATTCTCTCCTTGAGTCATCCGTCTTGCACCTCCGCCATAATTTTTCTTTCTTTTTCTTTTCTTTTTTAGCTTTCAGAATTTCATCAT
>JAWQEG010000227.1:482500-507500 GCA_033782935.1 Petrolisthes cinctipes | reverse complement strand
GTCATCCAGTCTCAACACTACTCAACACAACAAACTTGAAAAAATACAGAAAAGAGCAGTTAGGATCATCCTTGGTACCACATATGCAGGATACAGTAACGCACTAATCACCCTCGGCCTTAAGCCACTAAACACCCATTACACCAATAGACTCCTCCACTTCGGCCAACAGCTCCTCAACAACCCTTGCCACCGTCACCTTCTCCCTCCTCCCGCCCCACCCCCCCGTCGCTCCATGCGTACTCACAACAAGCTGGTGCCCATACGCTCCAGAACTGACCGCCACAAAAACAGCCCAGTTCCAACCATAGTTAGTCTTATCAACAATAATTAATGTCTCTTTTAACTGGACCAGTTTTGTAAATGTTTATGCTTTACTAGAATCCTGTTACTCTTTTATAATCAACTTTATCAGATTTAAACAATGTTAGTTTCTTTTATGTTTCTTGTGCTGATGCTGGTCACGTCATTTCATATATATATATATGTTTTTTTTTTTATACCTAATTTTTACCATATTGCACAATTTTACTCTTTTAAATTACCTTTTTAACTTTTATGTTTCTGTACTGATGCCAGTCATTACTTCATGTTTCTTATACCTAATTTTTACTTTATTGTACCAAAGATTGCAATTTTACTTCTTACATTACCCTTTAACTTTTCTATTTTTATACATGTAATGACATTATAACTGTATTTTACCCTTTTAACTTTTCTATTTTATACATGTAATGACTTTATAACTGTATTTTACCCTTTATAACTTTTCTATTATTTATACTTGCAATGACACTAGAACTGTATTTTTTCAGCCAGTTTGGCTGCCAAAGAAATAAACCGTTTATTATTATTATTATTATTATTATTATTATTATTATTATTACCTTTGCCTTCATCTCTCTCATGCAACCATCCATAAAGATATTGAACAACCATAGTGACATGACACACCCCTGCCTCAATCCTACACTGATATTAAAGTTCTCACTCAAATCACCCTCGACCCTCACACAAGCTTTTGCATCTATATAGAAAGCCTCAATCCCCTCCAGCAAGCGCCCACCAACACCGTAAATTCTTAGTACATCCGTCATAGCTGCCCTATCAACCCTATCGCATGCCTTCTCCAAATCCATGAACGCAGCATACAACTTCCTACCCTTCCCAATATATTTCTCCACTGTTGATTTTATTGCAAAGATCTGGTCCACACATCCTCTACCCTTTCTGAACCCTCCCTGCTCCTCACTGACTTTATTTCCAGTTACTTCTATCAGTCTCTCAGTAAGAACCTTCCCATACACCTTCCCCGGTACACTAAGAAGGCTTATTCCCCTACAGATACCACACTCATCCTTACTCTCCTTCCCCTTGTACAGAGGCACAATTATGGCTCTCCTCCAGTTCTCTGGCACCTCTCCTTGTCTCCAAGCCAAAGTGCATATAAGCAGCATCCACTCCACCACCTTCTTCCCCCCACACCTCAGCTGCTCTTGCAGTTATCTCATCCACCCCCGGTGCCTTTCCCATCTTCAACTTTCCTATTGCTTTCCTAACCTCTTCCCTTCCCAAATCTTCCTGTACACCCTGTCGTCTACCACCTGCCTCCATCCCCATGCATGTCACCACCGCCTCCCCTCCTGTCCCCCCATTCATCAAACCATCAAAATGCCTCTTCCACACTTCTTTCACTTCCTCACTTCCACTCACAGTATCTCCATCCTCTCTCTTCATTCTCATGCTACCAGACTTTCCTTCTCCTCTTTCTCTTTTCACCTCCTTCCAGAATAATTTCTTGTTTTCTCTAAACTTCTCACTCAGTTTCCTACCAAACTCCTCATCCACTCTCCTTTTGCTCTCACTCACTATCCTCTTCACTTTCCTTTTACACTCATTGCATTCCCTCTCCCATCTCTCTTTCACCTCCTCTGGCACATATCTCTACAGGGTTCTCCTAAAAGCCTTCTTCTTATTCTCTACTGCATCCATCACTTCTTCAGACCACCATGCACTCCCTTTCTTCCCCCTCTTTTGTCCTTTGTACCCCACCACTTCTGATTCTGCCCTACACACTAAAGTTTTGAATGTTTCATACACATCATTCACTCCCACTCCTTCCCCTATCCCCATCCTTGCATCCCCCAGCACCTCACCCACCCTCCTCTTATATTCCTCCCTATATTCTGCTTCGTCTAATTTCCCACTAGCCACCTCCCTCTTGTTCCTCACCCCTTCATCCCTCCTACCATATTCCCACTTAGCCCTAACCTTCATCCTTACCAACACCGCAAAATGGTCGGAGCATTGGAAGGTGGTAGACCAGTGGTAAGGCTGCATTTCTTGCAGCTCACTTTGATAGCAAGCAGCCTAGGGAGTCTGTAGAGTTGCCCTCCATATGTCACCCCTGTCTTGGTCTCTCCTCATTTGCCTTTAGGTCAAGGTAAGTTAAAAAAAACTCCTTCATGAGTTGGACTCTTATGGGGGTATTGACCCCTTGGGAATGTCTCTTCTGTTCTTTAAACAGACAGCTGATGTCCTAGCTCCCCGTCTCAGTGTGGTCTTCATGAGACTACTTCGTCTTGGGAGTTTTCCTGAATGTTGGAGGTCTGCTAATGTTACCCCAATTCCCAAGGGCCCTCCTTCATCTTCAGTTGGCAATTACAGGCCGATTTCCATCACTCTTGTGTTGTCTAAGGTGTTTGAGAGGCTGGTGGCTGTGCATTTAAGTAACTTCATGGAACGTAATGGTGTATTCCCACCCTCACAGTTTGCATATCGAAGGGGTCTTGGCACGTGTGAAGCACTTCAGTGTATTTCTCATGTACTGCAGAATGTTTTGGAGTTGGGTCGTGAGGCTAGACTGGTGCAACTTGACTTTTCTGCCGCGTTTGAAAGGGTAAACCATCTGGGTATCCTCTACAGACTTTGATGTATTGGTGTTGCCGGTTCAGTCCTGTCTGTCTTGTCACAATTCCTCACTGCTCGATCCCAGTATGTTGTTGTGGATGGTGTGCGGGGTGGAAGAGTTGAATTAGTGTCTGGGGTGCCCCAAGGTAGTGTCTTAGGACCGTTGTTGTTCCTACTGTATACCTCTAAACTCTTTAACATCTTGGAGAATGACCTGTATGGTTATGCAAATGACTCCACTCTTATTGCTGCTGTGCTGACCCCTGGTGCCAGGATTTCTGTTGATCAGTCATTGGATCGTGACCTGGTTAGGATTAGTGATTGGTGCAGGTTGTGAGGTATGAGGTTGAATGCTGGCAAGACTAGGGCAATGGTCGTCTCTAGGTCTCACACGGTGTACCCTTTATCGTCACCCTTGATTCTTGGTGGGACTGTATTGGAGGGGTCAGAGAATTTGGTTAATCTGGGAGTTACATTTGATGCCAAGCTGACTTTTGAGAGGCATGTTCGGTCAATCTCAAGGTCTGTCTCCCAGAAGTTGGGTATGATGCGTAGAGCTTGGTGTGTGTTCGGAGATCACTCATTGTTACTGCGGTGTTACAACTCCTTTGTGCTGCCTCTGTTGAAATAATGTTCTCGAGTGTGGTGTTCAGCAGCTGATTGCCATCTCAAGTTGCTGGATAGGATTGTTTCCAATGCTAATTTTCTTACCGGCGGTTTACTTGATTGTTGTGTGAGTCACCGTCGTTCTGTTGCATCATTGTGCCTGCTCTTCAAGATCAGAAGTAATGTGCTGCATCCTCTTAACTCCTCTCTGCCACCTCTGTATGTTCCAGCTCGTGTCACTCGTGGTGGAGTGGACTCCTATACGTTTGCTTATGTATTGCCGCGCTGTAGAACCTGTCAGTACAGTCGATCGTTGTATCTGTGGAATGGCCTTGATGAATCTGTCTTTGATTGTGTAGGACTGGCTGGTTTCAAGAGTAGGGCTAATATGTTTTTATTAAGCTAACCGATCATCTTTCTTTCTCTAAGCTGTCTTCTTTTCTTCAGGTTGTATCCATGGGGCTGGGGTCCTCGGATTGATAGAATGCTTGCATTGTCTCCCAGCTTTGTGTCTCTGGTCTATTTTTAATAATAATAATAATAAACATTCCTCTCACCACTTTTGCATCGACCACATCCTTCCTTAAGGGCCCTGTAATCTTGTATGAAACTTGGAGGCTTGTGATTCCTCCTGACTATGGGTGATGTTTTGTGGCAAAATTTTAAGGACTCACAAACCTCCAATTTTCTGACTACATCATAGGGTCCCTTAACCTTTCATCCACGGCCACATAATCAATCAAACTCTCCTGCTCTCCTCTCTCATCCCTTCTTCTCCATGTATACCTGTGGATCATCTTGTGCTGAAATAAGGTGTTTTCCAAGAATAACCCCCTCTCAGCACAGACATACACCAGAAACTCATCATTCTCATTTATTCCTTCTACACCCCATTTACCCACATTAATTCCTACTTCCTCATCTCCCACCTTTCCATTTATATTTCCCATCATCACCACTCTCCTTCCATTATCAATCTTTCTCAGGCATGCATTCAATTCCTCCCAAAACACACTCATCCTCTCTCTCCCCGTCCTACTCTTTTCACCCACTGGTGCATATGCACACACCCACGCATATTTCACCATCCCAATATTTCCCGTCATCCATACAATCCTCGACCCAATCCACCCATGTCTATCCACACCAACCCATCCTCCCCCTACCCTCCCTTCTTACCAACCCATCCTCCCCCTACCCCTACCCTCCCTTCTTACCAACCCATCCTCCCCCTACCCCCACCATCCCTCTGTGCGTACCCCTACCCTCCCTTCTTACCAACGCATCCTCCACCTACCCCCACTATCCCTTCATACCAGACCCATCCTCTCCCTACTCCTACCATCCACCTGTGAGTACCCCAACCCTCCTGTCTTACCAACCCATCCTCCCCCTACCCCCACCATCGCTTCTTACCAACCCATCCTCCCCCTACCCCCCATATCCATTCACCTTGTCATCCCTCTTTAATCCTCTGTCTACCCCTACACACACACTCACTCACTCACTCTCTCTCTCCCTCTCTCTCTTACCACACTGTGTCAGTGCTGCCAGATCGAGCTGCCCAAAGTTCCCTAAATTCATCCACAAAATTAACCTGTTTAGCCCTGTTTTTCCCTGTCACCTTAAATTCGATAATTATAGGTACAAATAATATAATAGTCATAAAAGTATACTATTGTTGTTCATTACATACCCTATAAAGCAGCTATTCTTGTTGAACATCACTTGTTACACAATTTGCAGTGAAAATACTGAGGGCCTTTATCACTCTTTGACAGCTAACTCTTGAATTTTGGGTCATGTTCCCATATTCCAGTGTATTTCTGGGTGTAAGGCCGGCGTTTACGCATTGCTGGAGCTGGAGGAGTAGACATGATTATTCACGACAATGGCTATTAAGAAATGCAAACTCCACACGGCTTGGTTGGGGATTGAGATGAAATCTGCAAATCGCGAGATGCACTTCCATCCGTAGCACTACTCGTGACGTCATTGACGGATGTCGGATCCGTACACACGGGCTAATGTGAACCGGGCATCAGACACGAACTGGACGAAAATCGGACGGACGTTTATTCAGTGAGGCGAGTAGATAGAATTTCCCTAAACTTTGAATTTTCTCCCTGTCAGAATCTCTTGAATTTCCCTAGATTTTGGTGTATTTGAATTTTCTTCCGTTTCCCTGTATCGACCTAAATTTCCCCAAAACAGGGAAATTTCCCTGCATCTGGCAGCACTGCACTGTGTACTGTGACTGTCGGTGTCTGTGTGACTGCACCTACCTACCCTAGCAAGTAATAACACTCCCCTTAATTTACAGTGAGACACATAGTATAAACATAAATTATTGAGACATTTTAAAAACGCAGTACGAGAGTTTGGACTGGTTCTCCCAAGCTGGCAGCCTGGCATCGCTCACTGTTTGCCATTTCGTGATCAGATTATAACAAAAGATTTGCACAATTTGTGATAATTAATGGCTACTGCAGGAACGTTTAGACAATGGGTATGTATATCAATGTTATTCATACATAATAAGTAATGGCTATCCAATAGAGAATCACATAATATTACGAATTAAAATAACTTCTCGTGTGGAATTTTCTTAAGAAGTTGTCATTCTCCTCAGACAGAATGACTTCTTTGATTTAAAATTCACCTAGACCATGGAGGTAGAATAAGAGGAGACGGCTCGCGCGTTCAGTTGGGTCTGAGTGGAGTGAAACCAGTCAGGAGCCCGGCAGCCAACGCTTAGTATTGGCAAGATAAGGTCATAGTACCCACATGGGTTAGCCAGATTCCTCACGATGTTTGTTTATTTTTATTTATGACATGTATTTTGTATTCTTTAATAACATACAATTCACACATTTTTTAATATTTACAATAATATAAATAGAAAATTATAAATTACTGACCTATTACTGTATACCTTACTGGCCACTGAAATGTATAAGTTTTGTATATATATATCTGTCAACTTTTTACTTTCACTTTGGATGCCAACTTCTTAGTAATTTGTTTGGTCTCGTATGCATATCTCACCTGCAAATATGCTTCAGTAACTGCCCTAATTAACAAATGCAAGTGATTTTCAGTAGGTTCTGAGTCGTACATGTGACCAGCTAAAGTAGGAAATATGTATTTGTGGGCATAATTTGTCAACACTGAAATTATTATTTTGTTACAATCTGCCCTCTCCAAAGTCGTGCTGGACCCTCTTTCCCAGAACAGTTTTCCTGATGTAATACATATATCAATTACATCATCAGATGGATACACCAAGTTTACTCTGTCCTTAAGTTTTACCAAGGAAAGAATATGTTTATCAGTCTTGTCTGAGTTTAGGGCAACAATGCATGGTTGACAGTACAAGGACTTCATTAATTTATATACAACTATTTTAATTGTACACTGAGAGGTGAGACTGACTTGGAATATACACGTATTCCTCTGGCTCTTCATTAACAGAATCAGATAATATCCTACTTTTCAGAACAGAGTAATTGATTACCGTACCTGAAGAGAAACATTATTTATAATATTTCTAACACACTTGCTTGACATACTGAAAATTGGAACAGAATCCAATGGTATGCAGTTCCCTAGAACAATTGGCATGGCCAAGTAACCGATCATCCTAACTAGGGAGGCAAAATGAATAATGCAGTAATTTAGGGGAGGTGGCCGAGTGGTTAGTGTTCTGTACTCATAACCTAGAGGTCAGGAGATCGATTCTCTCATGTGAGGGCCTGAGAATATTTACTCTTCCGATTTGAGTTTGAGGTACTAACTATAAGGCCACCGAACGTCGTAAAACACACTCGATGGTACCATAACAGCTGCAGTATTCGGGAATTACCCTCACTTCCCTCCCTCTGTGGCTGGGTACCAGTTCGGAAGTCGTGACGTGTGTGTGTGAGCAGCAGTTGACCTGGGCCACGGTAACGGGCTTGATTAAGCCTATGTCCAGTGTCGGAACATATATATATATATATATATATATATATATATATATATATATATATATATATATATATATATATATATATATATATATATATATATATATATATATATATATATATATATATATATATATATATATATATATATATATATATATATATATATATATATATATATATATATATATATATATATATATATATATATATATATATATATATATATATATATATATATATATATATATATATATATATATATATATATATATATATATATATATATATATATATATATATATATATATATATATATATATATATATATATATATATATATATATATATATATATATATATATATATATATATATATATATATATATATATATATATATATATATATATATATATATATATATATATATATATATATATATATATATATATATATATATATATATATATATATATATATATATATATATATATATATATATATATATATATATATATATATATATATATATATATATATATATATATATATATATATATATATATATATATATATATATATATATATATATATATATATATATATATATATATATATATATATATATATATATATATATATATATATATATATATATATATATATATATATATATATATATATATATATATATATATATATATATATATATATATATATATATATATATATATATATATATATATATATATATATATATATATATATATATATATATATATATATATATATATATATATATATATATATATATATATATATATATATATATATATATATATATATATATATATATATATATATATATATATATATTATATATATATATATATATATATATATATATATTATATATATATATATATATATATATATATATATATATATATATATATATATATATATATATATATATATATATATATATATATATATATATATATATATATATATATATATATATATATATATATATATATATATATATATTATACTGTAAATGTCATAAAGTCGGAGAAAGAAAAATAACTGAATTATTGTTGTATATTCAATACCTTGACATTTTCAACCTTAAGTGATGGGTCTCGCAAATGTAATCCCTTAATGAACTTCCTAATTGATAAATGAGTCCCTCCCTAAGTAACACACAGACACAGCCGTTTATTAATTTGTTTTGTGACCCTCCCTCACACGTGGACATATTTTACCACACCCAATTTGTACACACACATACACAAGCACACACACACACGCATGATATACGTTAATAACTGCATGAAAAGGAACTGCTTTACTGTATAATATGTTATTTCTTCACTCTGTCCTGACCACTGAAGATAGTGGTAGTGTCCACTCAAACTGTGTAGTGGCAATGTATTTCATTGTCTGCAGAGTGTAGGAATTATTCACCTTTTGGGTGACACAGGTCAAGGCGAGATTAATAATTAAGGAGCGGCTGGCAAGCTTCTCGCCAATACCAAGATGGAGGACCTGACTTCACTTTTCTGGCCGCACGCCGTCTCCTCCTATTCTACCTCCATGACTTGGACATAGCGGGAGATACCAGATAATGACTAGCTGTTGTTCAGGAGGTAGAAGAGGATTTGTATAGCTCATTTCTACTATTAACGCAATTTTTTTTTTTTTTTGGGGTGGGGGTGGCGCTTGTTGACTTTTGGCACGCAGCTACTCATATAGCCTACGTACAAAACTGTAATTATGTCTTTATATAATATTATACAGTACTGTATACCTGAAACTGGAAAAAATGTAAATATATTGTATTATTTGGCCAATACCTCTCACGTTCCTCACTTCTGGAACTATTGATGTGACTTTTAAACCAGTGATCCTAGTGGAATGGAATATAATCTGTCTATTCTTTTAGTCAGATTATTAAAATGGAATGGTTTGTAATAGTTGAATTAGAGGGCTACTGATTCCTACAAGCTATGCCAGTAAACAACCCATGCACGTCAGTATATGCAAGAAAGAGAATTGTTTTGTTGAGGTGTGCAGAGGGTTAAGCTGATTGAAATTTGACCAACACAACAACAAATGTTACAGTACAGCCTGCGGCAAAAGTCCTGTTACTAAATCTACCAAGTCATAAAGTATGTATGGAAATATAAGCTTCATAGGCTCATGAACTAAAAAATCAGAGAGGCTTATTAATTTACAACCTGTATATTGTAATTTTGTATCTTGAATGTGTCTGTACAATGATTAGCCTTTATGTTATCATTCGAAAACCTCAGGGTGAGGCAACAGGACTTTTGCCGCCAACTGTACACTTCACCGGGTAAATGACTCACAATTTGTGCTTCAGATTTCAGATTGACAAAAAATATGACTTGGTGGTGAGCGTATGGCTATTTGTAAGCACTAAAGATGAGGTGGTGGATAAGATGATTGGCCAGGTGTTGGAGTGGTTACAGCCTGGGGGTTATTTCATTTTCAGGGAGAGTGGACCATACGATGAAGGTACTTTCTCAAGAAAAAGCTTATTGTTTTTGTTATTATTATTATTATTATTATTATTATTATTAATGGTCTATGTTATTTTTGGATAAACTTTGAAGATTTGTCACAGTAGTGGAAAATATATATATATTTTTTAATGTGTATGCCACTATACCGCGATTTTCCTCTATACCTGGTATAAAAAAAAAAAAAAAAAAACGAAAGTACATTTTGACTATGAACTGGATGCCTCACACAAAGAGGTCATGGTTTGAAGGTTGTAGGATATTGAGAGGTAAAACATGTAAATATTGCATAAATAGTTAATTTGTACAGTTATGGAAGCATATTCTGCCCCACATTTGCTTGGCATGTGGAGATATCTGGAAACATTCACTGAATAGACAGCAGCTCATACGAACCCCAATAACTGAACCACCAATGAACTCCAGTCACGAAGAGAGAGTGTGAAATTCCAGGTCACAAATCATATTCAGTCATTTTCATTGATATCACACATTCTCTTCGTGACTGGAGTTTATTGGTGGTTCAGTCATTGGGGTTTGTATGAGCTGCTGTCTATACAGAGAGAGTTGCCAGATATTTCCACATGCCAAACAAATGTGGGGCAGAATATGCTTCCTTAACTGTATATGTTTTAGAATTAGCCTGAATTTATTCAGTCTTATTTAGACTGAGGTAGACTACTGGGACGTAATCGAGGAGGGTGGTGGGTGGAGAAATAGTGGTTTATCCAATAAACAATATGTTAATATTGATTTTTTATTTTTCTGTGGCTAATTTTAACGAGTACTTTTTTTATATTGTTTTTGTAATTTTAGAAGTAATACTACTACTTCTAAGAGTATTGGTACTAATATATCTAGTAGTAGTAGTGGAACTAATAGTAGTAGTAGTAAGGCCATGATGCATACTTTTCCAGATGCACCCAAGAGATTCAAACAGAATTTTTTTCATTACCGCACGCCTTTCAAACTACATCAACTACTGGGGGGCGTGGTCAAGGATGGACACACTCTTACTATCACACGTTGCAAAAACAGTCGTTTTTTAATGAAGGTCAGTAACTGTTCACACACACACACACACCTCTTTGGTTAAGGTCAGTTCAACATACTTTACAAATTTGAGTAATTTTTTATTGTAACTTGCCTACACTGTTTATAGAAAATAAAATTAATGAAGGAGAAGGTGAAGAAACTAAGGAATATATATTATGGTACCTAATACAACACTACCATAAAGGATTTACGAGAAAGGAAGAAGACTGTTCCAGGCATGGAAGACCCTGTAGGACGAGGGTTAAGGTGACAGAGACGAGGGACAACAAACAGAAAGTAAATAAAAAAAGGAAAGGATAGACAGCTGAAGAATTGATAGGCAGTGGTTCGGGTCCCAAGGAGCACCATAATTGCATGCTCATCTCATGAAAAGCCAAATACTTCGCTGAACATAACCTCCGCATCACCTCTGTGTTGATGGGCTATTGATTCCTCTAAACTGCTTCAATGAAGATCCCATAATGAAGTAATCTCTATTCTGGCAGAGTTTAGAATCAGGCACTCTCCAATAAAATCAAATGTCTTCCTTAATAATTAACTAAGTATCTAAGAACATTACTATCTCTAACTGTCCCCCTTTTCTTTCTATCCCCTTCGTGATTGCTGGTTTGCTGTCCCACATCTAGCACCTTCTCCCTTGTCATAATAAAAGGGTTGTAGAGGCTGAGGGCCACTAAACTAATCTTTCTTAGTTTTGGAGCATCAGCACCAGTTGAAGCATTCCATATGATCCCCTACCATAGGCTATGCATAACGAAGAAAACAGAAAATGGAACTCTGTGACATAGTCCAGAGCTTGATTGGTTGATTGATTGATTGATAGATGATGCCACTGGACATCTGGCGGCGCAACAGCCAGGGTCATATACTGCCCATCATAACATTAAATTCTTGATAATTCAAAATATGGTCATTTATATAATTGATAAGATATATACAAATATAACCTAGGCTTTACTACTCCTAAAGAGAGAAGCAGCATGATTAAAAGGACATATAATCGAAAACTCATATTTTGCTAAAACAACCTGATTAAGTAAAAGATACAAATTTATAAATTTATAAAACAAACATTGAACTTTCTAAAAAAAGAAACCATAAAAAACATAAAATTCACAACTTGTGGAGGAGGCCAGAATCCTCCACAAAGGAGAGGGTTCTCCCACCCACACTACAAGCCTCCTTCCAGAACACCTAAGAGAGGCTGTAAGAACCGTCCCCCATCCGTACTCAGAGAAGTACCTATGATGAAGGTCTGTAAGGCTAGGGTACACCACAAAAAGATGCCGCACAGTCAAGGGAACTAGACAAGCATCACAGTAGGGAGGGGGAGCCCTCTCCATTAAAAATCCATGAGCCAAACGTGAGTGGCCAATGCGGAGACGGGCAAGAGCAGTCTCCCACCAGCAGGACAGGCTGCTGTAGCTCCACAGGAAGTCGATTTAAGCAATGCCAACAACGAATCATCAAGGACTGGCGACCGAAATCAAGAGGTGACTCAACAGCTCTACCAGAAGATTGGGGATTGGGGACAACCTGAAGACTCCGGTCGCCAGACATTCCCAAGCATTATGAACAGAGTCTAAGACTCTGAAACGGGCAGCCGTGGCAGAGGAATATACCTCACACCCATAGTCGAGTTTTGACCTAATAAAAGCACAATATAGGTGGAGGAGGGTGGCCCAATCAGCCTCCCAGAACATATGACCCTGGACTCTCAATATGTTGAGACCCTGAAGGCAAGAGACCTTAAGTGAATGGAGATGGGGAACCCAAGTCAAACGTCTGTCAAAAATGGACCCTAAAAGTGAGTCTCCTCAACACAATGTATCCGATGGCCATACATGAATAAGTCCAGATCGGGGTGGACACCCCCAAGGCTGTTTTGGCAGAAGAGAAACGAAACGAAACGAAACCCATGAGAACCAGCTCAACATAACAATCTTGGCAGTCTAGCTCACCAGGTCTCAGAGACACACAAGCCCCCAAACCATGACAAGGCGGTTCTCGCTGGCGGGGGGGGGGGGAGATGAGGGAAGGTGGAGCAGGAGGCCCACCCTGTCCTCTCCCTCTAGGTCGGAGCCCTGGAAGAGGGAGCGCTCTGTCTCCGACCATTCAGTAGAAGAGGCCCTGGGGTGGAGGACACCCAGGGATGCACTGAGGGTCAGGTCTCTCCAGCTGACATGCCTGTGTTGCTTGATGGACATCCTCCTCAAACTGGTCCAGGCTAGGTGTAGGTGTGCCTTGTCAAAAGCCTAGGCCGAAGGGAAGCCAAGCCCAACTGGACCCTATTCACCCAGACCGAACAGACCCTATAAGTTGCGGGGTCATAGCCTTCCTCCGACATGTAGGCTAAATGGAGCAGGCAGTGTAAGTGGCCATCAGTCGACACCCTGACCAGGCATCCAGGCATTTCATAAACCATGTTCGTATCCTGCGGGAGACAGGGTGTCCGAAATACATGAGGTAGGAAGAGCGGGAAGAGAGAATGGAGGCTGGGGAGGTAGGCTAAGCCTGCCTCTCAGCTAGGCCTGCTTGGGAAGCACACAGGGTAGACCATCCCCCCAAAAGAAAGGAAAATTTCTGAGGAACTAACTTACCAGAGAATACGATGAGGAAGCAGGAGAGAAGCTGGAGCACGTCTATTTGGTACGTTAATTCACCAAAAAATGGCCTGAGTGGCAGGAAAGTTTAACTCCCAGTCTCGAGAGCATGAGTTGCCAGTGGTCACTGGACTTTGTCACAGGGATTCATTTTCAGTTAATTTTCCTTGTCAAGCACAGCCTATAGTAGAGGATACCATTAAAGATTTGATATAGCTATACGGACTGTTTCAACTTGTATTTCGGGTAACCCAGTTGTCTGAATAATATATGGCATACGGTGCTGATGCTCCATTGGCCAAAAATGGATGTTTCAGGCCTATGGCAATCTTCTTACATTCTCAGATCAATAACATAATTTCTATTACTATGGAACCAGTATGAGCATGATATTGCTGCCGCTGTGACTGAGGTGTTGTATGTCGCCAAGAAGGTCCCCATTGAACCGGTGCTTGCCTCCACCCTTCCTTTAACAACCATCAGCTGTTCTTACCTCAAGGTATAGTACGAGAAGTAATTGGTATTTAATAATCATTACAATGAGAACTAGGGCCCTATGCAACAGTATCTGTGGTGCTGATGATGGCATGGTACTGGTATGATGGCTCTGTGGTGTGTCAAGGGATCCGTTGTACAGATTGTATGCCATTGTAAACACCAGGAATTTTTTGCATATGGCTCCTGGCACCAAGCCCAGAGGGAATGTTTGGCACTAA
This sequence comes from Petrolisthes cinctipes, assembly GCA_033782935.1. NCBI lineage: Eukaryota > Metazoa > Arthropoda > Malacostraca > Decapoda > Porcellanidae > Petrolisthes > Petrolisthes cinctipes. The sequence continues at coordinate 493,091 of JAWQEG010000227.1, read as the reverse complement.
GATATACCATAGAGTGATAGATAGAAGGTAATTAGGAGGTCACACTACAAAGAGAAAACACATATGGGGTATATAGGAATAGTGCTGGATTGTGGCTCTCTTAGTATCTGGTTTGTAGAGTAGGGGATAGGTGTGGTAGGAGGGATAGGCTACACTTGAAGAAGTATAGATATTGATAGTAAAAGAGTATGATGAGTATCTACTAACGCTTCCAGGGCCCGTGTCGCACTGTTTTTCGGGAATAACTCTGTAACTAAGGGTTGGATCAGTATGATATTTTGCCACGGGTTATTTCACACCTTCCGCTAATTTTTGGCACTATAATGGATTACGAAAAGTGAATAATTAAGGCACTTGTCCCCGAGAAATGCGTCATTTTTATGAAATTTGAAGAACCAGGGTTTAACGTAAGTGGATATAGAAGAGAAGAAATGTGATGATTTGAGGCGAGGGTGAGGGGGAAGAGGGTAAGAAAAATGAAGGTGATTAGTTGAAAAGTAATAACAAACAAATATAATTAGAATATCTGTTACATTATGCCCTTTAAATAAAGGCACTGTCTTTTGTTCACCATCGTAGTGGGATAGACTACTGAATATATATTATCCTTTGGATATTAGACAGCTATCCCTGTATTCCTTTTATCCCTCGTGCCTACCCCGTAGGAGGGTATTGCCTGTAATGATGTGGGCAATACTTTAAGGGTTTTGGCGCCCCTTCGGCCCCAGCCACTAGCTTACATTTCTTCAACTGTCACACCTCTCTATCACCTTTTCCTGGTGCTAAATGACCTCGCTGTTACGCCACCTAATATCAATCAAATCCCTCGTGCATGTAGTCCACCCTATTTATCACCTTCTCCCAAGCCCAGCTGTTTTGTTTTCTTTTTCGGCTGAAGACGGTTTAATTTTCTAACTTTTTTAATAATCATATTTGTCAACAAATTCATTAAGCTATTTACCAGGATTTTTTCTTCTAAATATGCATTTCCTTAAAAATAATCGATGTTAAACTTAAATAGGCGCCGCTATATGGCGTTTTCAATAAACATGGTCTAATTTTATGCATAGCCTATATATATTACAGTATCTCTCAAGTAACTGGCAACCTTGCACATCCTCCCTACTGTCTTATCCCTCTCTCGCTTGCCCTTCCCTCCTTTCTTACCGTTTATCTTTTCTTTCTCATATTTTTAACCTTCTCATTCGTTCTTAAAAAGTTTTAATGACATAGGCCTTTCTCCCTTATCACTTATAGTCCAATTATATGATTCGAAAAACTACGGCTGAGATTATGTTGTAGATCGCATTTTGGTTCTCAATATGTAGAGGTTGATTGATTGATTGATATTAGGCGCCGCAACAGCGTGGTCATATAGCGCCAGAAAACGGTGATAGAGAGGCGAGACAGCAAGAAGGAAGGAAATAGAAAGAAAAGAGTGGTAGTTGAAAAACTAAAGGCTGGTTATCCACTAGTGTTTCGGGGTTATCTCGGCCAACGTTGACAACGCTGGGTGGGCCTCACGGGAGTATGACCAGCTGTATATAGGTATCTTTGGAAAATATGATCTATCATCTAAACTATATGCAATATTCACATCTCCTTAGGACATAATAATTTTCCCACCAAGACATTACTATTTGAAACAAAACACGAAATTAGTTCTTTAAGGGACCATGTGATGTAGTCAGAAATTTGGAAATAAATGAGTCCTTCAAATATTGCTACTAAACACCACTTATATGGAAGGAGTTTGTTTCGTGGCATGGTCAGGTGGAATCAGAAGCCTCCAATTATCATACACGATCACAGGTTTCTTAACATTAGAAATAGGGGGCAGTAAATTATGTTAGTGGAGTGTAGCCTACTGCATAGGACGCCTTGAAAATTTCACACAGATCAATATTAGTCTTTTATTTTGTTGACATTATCAGTAATTAGTTTACCTCACCCTGGTGGTTTTTAGTCCAAGAGTTATTTGCAAAATTCTGTACATGCCTTGAAATAAATATCTTATACTTTTTATATTTTGTTTCCAGAAAAATGTTTCTCATTATAGACAAGCACATTAATTTGTGTGTCAAACTTCGCTGAATGTAAATGCAGTAATTTCGTTTCATATAGTTATATTATTTTTTCATCGTGGTAATCTACAAATTAACTTCTACTTTTACTGGATTCTGTCATGGGTGATGGTAAAGATATCGCGTTCTAAAAGGGAAATATATTTATCTTCCTACAGGAGTATAAAATATCAGAGATATTTCGCTGGTTGGTTATAAGAGTGTGTGTGAGTGTATCATGAATTATCATTATTTATGACAGCTTGACATTTATCACCACTTTTTCTGATGGATGATTCAGGTGTGCATTGCTAATGCAACGTAGCCACCACCACATTTGGTTATCAAATAATATAATTGTATAGGATACATGTTAATTCTTAGCCTCCATAGACTTACTTATATATTAATTAATTAGCACTTTAGAGTACAGTGTATCTTATTGATCGGTCGTTTTATTGGTCTAATGAATGGAACTCGACCGTATCTTGTTTTGGGAGTCATTAATGCTCATTTTTATAAGAATATTTCCCTGGTCTAGCCACAAGTTCAACCCTGTCTTCCATTCTGTTTAACCTCCGTTTTTTTTTTTTTTTTTTACCTTCTGACTCAGTCATTAATATCAAAGTACATTGTCAATGTATCAGGATCACTAATCCTGCAACAATAAATATCATGTCCCTTTATAATGGGCAATTCCTTCTGTCCACCACGAGTTGCAGTACATATCACATCTACTTCATTAATATGGTGTGGATAATTATAATGTAATTGACTATTTTATTCAATTAACGATATCTTGCAACTTAGATAATAATTAATTTATCAGAATATAAACAACTCCAGACGAGATAGAATGTCATAAGAAAACTACCTTTTTACAATAGTTTGATCTATTAAATAAAAATCCTTTCTCTAATCCTCCTAATTTCACTATGTCTAGTCACTTATTATGTCTATTAATGTGAGGCAGCCCATTTCCCCTATGTAAACTTACAAACATATGAAACAGACACACTTACAACGGACCCCTCATTGTTAGGATGCACCACTACACACGTCGTCTCATCCTACCATAATGTTCGATGAGGTACCCGTTTTAAGTGTATCTGTCTCATGTGTCCTCAACTATACATTATGTTTCTGGAATCTAAAATATACCATCAAATATTGAGAATTAATTACTCATTGCAAACTAAACTCAAAGTCTATTAAAAAAAAAAGAATACTATAAAAATAAACCAGTGATAAAATACAAGGCATTAAGGACCCTGTGATCGTGTATGAGACCTGGAGGCTTCTGCTGATTCCTCCTGACCATGCCACGAAACAAGCTCCTTCCATACAGGTGGTGTTTCGTGGCAATGTTTGAAGGACTCACTAACCTCAAATGTTCTGACTACATCACAGGGTCCCTTAACTAAAAATTTTTAGGATCTCCCTCAAGGCAGATCAAATACACACTTAGCACAAAGCCGAACACTAGCACTTTCTCCCTCCCAACTTCCCAACCCCTCCATCCCTTCCACAACCAATGACAGAGACCTTGTAGTGTTCAGACACTTGACGCAGACCTTGGCTTCGAAAATACGACTTCTGAATAGTGTTGCAAATGTTTGATTATGTCTCATCATAGTTGCTCTGAGAATTAGCACTAAAATGTTAACCATATAATATGACCATTTGGTTACATTCATGGCTAACGTTATTCAGACAATGGAAACAAGTACGTATAATCTAAGTGAGAATTCACACTAGCGTGAACGTCAACAAAATGAACGCCCACAATGACAGGCGAAAAGAAGTATTTCCGAACAGTTTTTGCGACCATTGAATAAGGCCAAAGTGGTCGCCTAAACTGTTTGAAAATAAATATTTTTGTCTACCATTGTGAATATTTTTCACCAGAAACTCCATTAATATTAAGTTGTGTGTCATTGAAGAAGAGGGTATAGTCTTTTGGATTATTAGTGTGAGTTGAAAGGTGAAGGAACTGTGTTTTTTGTGTTGAAGGCCATGAGGTTTTCTCTTCACCAATTGGATATAAGGGAAAGGACAGAAAGTCAGGCGTGACACTACATCATCACGTGATGTAGAGAGGAGCTGTATGGATGGACCATTGTCAAACTGTGTGGAGTAATGAAGAAGAGAGAAATTATCAGAATACAATTGGAAAGTTGAAGAAATACAGTTGAAAAGATTATTGATAGTCTTGGGAGAGAAGTTGACCATCTACAACAGCAGCTATAAAACTGACGTCAGAGAAGAAATCAGGGATAAAGGTGCAGATGGAGGGATAAAAATTGAATGAACTCAGTTTGGAAAATTAATAGTTTTTTGCCAAATTCTATCAAAAGTTCTTTATGCTTAGCGCAACAGTAAAACTTTCACTGATGTTCTGAATAGAGGATGACCATGAGTCAGAAAGGAGCCATAGAAGATCGCCAGTAGAGTATCCCTGACGGAAACCATACTGACGATCAGAAAGAAGGTCATGACGAGTAAGGTGCTTTTGAACTTTGATGTTCAGAACATATTCAAAGATTTTTAAGTAGATCTGAAATCAAAGCAATGAGGCGATAGTTTGAGAGTTGGGGAGAGTCCGAACAGGTTGGATCAGAATAAATTTTTAGTAGGAAGGAAATTATGAGATGACGGACAAAGTCTGAACAGTCTGCATGGGAAGGGAGTCAGCACTGGAGTACAATTTTAAAGGACAATAGGAGGATTCCCACATGGACTATACACCATATCAATATCAAGGCCAGATAGGGCAGAAAATATTTCATTTCAATAGATTCTAATGGCAGATATAAGTTAGTCAGAGGGGGTGGAGATGAAGGAATAGCCCTGCAATCATCCAGAGTGAAGTCAGAGGCAAAGATTTGAGAGAAACTTCCAGCTTTGTCGGGAAAAATGGTGGCAATATTTCCATCAGGATGAATGAGACACGAAAAGTGGACGAAGTAAAGTTGCTGGGGTGATTATTGGCAAAATGAACAGGAAAGATAATTGTACTTCGCAGAGATAAAATATATTTTGGCTAGTTGAAGAATAGATTTGGCGCGAATCTTGGTAGAAATATCCTGGATACGAGATTCATTTGTTTGAAAGCGTCGTTACCATCTGTAAGCCTCCTCCTTGTTGTGGACAGCAGCAGTAGAACAAGCCTCATTAACACAAGAATTATTTTTATCAGATAAAGAAAGTACAGATATGGAATGTATGCCTCCATGCCCGAGAGGATCACCTCCAAGACACATGCAACACATTCAATTGAACCCTGGCCATGTAAACCAAATTCCTTTACTAGAAAATTATGAAAGTACTGCCTCAGTTTCTCCCAGTCAGTAACCAATGAGAGTAGGAACCTCCGGCCACAGATGACACTTTCTGGAAGGGTCCAAAGGTCTTAGGGAAGTGATAGAACAGGACACGGAAACAATATTGTGATTTGAGGAGCCCAATCAATGGAAATATGAGTTCAACAGTATAAGCAGAAAGATGAAAAGTTAAAAATATGTTCATAATATTGGGCTGATCTTCAAGGCGGTCTGGAGTATGGGAAAGGGGCTGAACTATTACAGCTGCTTCAGGTTGTTGAGGATATAAAAGATGAAGACTTGTTCACCAGGTGGGTCTGTGATGGGAAATGAAAGTCAAAGGTTTTAGTGAACATTAAAATGTATTTAAAAGAAGATTTCTGAGCAAGAAGAATGAGAGAATGTGATCCAGTTTTGAAGTAAGATAGTCATAGAATTTTCAATAGTCATTAGAGTGAGGGAGAGATAAACAGTGCAGATGTATTTAAGATGAGAGTAATAGGTAAACCGAAGCCAAAGGGTTGAGAATTCAGAAAAGTCATGGTCGAGAAATACGAGAGTGAGGTCATTGCATATACAGACGTAGCATCCGCCTTTGGCACGAAATTAAGAATAGAGTGAGCAAAAGCAGACAGAGAAAGGGTTGCTGTCAGTTACCAATGACACTTGGGTTTTGGAGAGAAAGAATAAGAGAGGCTTACTGGAGGATAGGTGCAGCTCAGCAGCAGGAAAATTTGTTGGTAATCCACATACAGTATGTTGCAGAAGTTACTGTAATTTGGAGTGAGTCAGATAATAGTCTAAGACATCTCAAGAGATTGTTAACTGGAGATCCAGACCTTGAAGGGTTTATGGAGTCATCCACAATTGTCTCCGGGGAGGGTGTTGTGTTAGTCGTCATTGCCTTCTCAATTGTGAATTTGGTTTGTGGTGTGTATCATGCCTGTTTGTATGATGTAAACTGAGGGAAAGTGTTGTCTTTGAGTGAATGTTGGATTACTCTCGGAGTAGATGAAACACAACAAGATCAATGAAGATGGAGAAACGGGAACTCCAACTGCCTTTATCACCAGTTCAATATCCACCCTAGGAGTACTGCCCTGTTCAGCTGGTGTCTTTAGGCTTCACCTATGTGCAATGAAAGAGAAGTTTGTAGTTTGTAGTGTCAAATATTAAAATATAAAATTCAGTAACAGAGGCTGGTTCCCAACTCGATGATAAAGAACAATATTAATGATTCTGTACAGTATAAGCAGGTAATCTGGAAAGTTAAAAGAAAAGTTTTTGCGTATGCGTGGATTTCAAAGGATCCCTAGTAACTGTCCCCAACTATGCAGACCAAGACTACCCCCATCATACCAACTCCTTACCTCCTTACCTCGGCTTGCCAGCGTTATACCCCCAACCTGACAACCCCTGACCCAGAACCTGCAAACTCTGTATCACCAACTTGTCAACCTCTGACCCAGAACCAGCAAACTCTGTTTCCCCAACCTGCCAACCACTGACCCAAAACTTGCTGACCACTTATTCCTCTGTGAAACCCCACCGATGAACAAAATCGTGTGTGGCCGGAAAACAACATGTCCCCGATATATGTGGTACCGTATCTATAGTGTTTTTATGGCGCTCATAGAAAATACGTCCCTGTGGCCTCACTCCAGTATCGGTGGCCATCGCCCTTGTAATTAGGTTCTTATTCCTGAGTTGTCCATATACCCCAACTTTTATTTCGTCCTGGCACACTATGAAACACATACATATTTTCAATAACCGAACATAATTGTTAATTAGATAAGAGTTATAACTCTTATCCTGAAATCCGGAATGATGGGATGACTTTGTTAGAGGAACACGCATGTGAGAGCACAAATGTAAATGCAGATATTTCCCAGCAAGAATTTTGTGGAGTCACACAAATGGATTGGTTGAGGTGGTATGACCAAATGGAAAAAATGAAGGGTGATTGTCTGATTAAAAAGATGAATATGAGTGAGGTGGGGATGGGTAGGTCACCGCTGAAAAAGAATGGAGGAGAGGGGTGCGATTTAGGGAGGAATGACTGTTTGGACAGAGGAACAGGATAATCGAATCATATAATTGGACTATAAGTGATAAGGGAGAAAGGCCTATGTCATTAAAATTTTTAAGAACGAATGAGAAGGTTAAAAATATGAGAAAGAAAAGATAAACGGTAAGAAAGGAGGGAAGGACAAGCGAGAGGGGGATAAGACAGTAGGGAGGATGTGTAAGGTTGCCAGTTACTTGAGAGATAATGTAATATATATAGCCTATGCATAAAATTAGACCAAGTTTATTGAAAACGCCATATAGCGGCGCCTATTCAAGTTTAACATCGATTATTTTTAAGTGCATGTTTAGAAGAAAAAATCCTGGTAAATAGCTTAATGAATTTGTTGACAAATATGATTATTAAAAAAGTTAGAAAATTAAACCGTCTTCTGCCAAAAAAAAAAAAAAAAAAAAAAAGCAGCTGGGCTTGGGAGAAGGTGATAAATAGGGTGGACTACATGCACGAGGGATTTGATTGATATTGAGGAAGCAAGAAGGAAATAGGAAGATAGGAGGGACAGTTGAAGAAATGTAAGCTAGTGGCTGGGGCCGACATCATTACAGGCAATACTCCCCTACGGGGTAAGAACGAGGGATAAAAGGAATACAGTGAAAGCAATCTAATATCCAAAGGATAATATATATTCAGTAGTCTATCCCACTACGATGGTGAACAAAAGACAGTGCCTTTATTTAAAGGACATAATGTAACAGATATTCTAATTATATTTGTTTGTTATTACTTTTCAACTAATCACTTTCATTTTTCTTACCCTCTTCCCCCTCACCCTCGCCTCAAATAATTACATTTCTTCTCTTCTATATCCACTTACGTTAATGCAGTATGCACTTCTTTAAACCAGGGTTCTTCAAATTACGGGTCCCGAATTCCTCCAAACTGGGTCGCAGGTTCACAAAAATAAATACAGTACATGAATAAAATAGAATAATAATATTCGTGACAATAAAATTAATATGGGGTTCATACATGAATCCACCTAACATATTTTTATACTCGAATATTCATATATTTAATTATAAATAAAACAAAATCATTGCACAAATATTAGCCTTCTTGAATGAGTGTGTGAGAGAGAGAGGGAGGGTAGGTGAGGCAGTGTTTATAATTCTGGTTAGAATGCCTTTTAATCATAAATATTATGTTTCAGCGTCTGGCCTTGTATTTTCTTAGGTTGATAATTCTGATCATGTATAAAATATCTTTCTGTGTGGGTCGCGAGAATGATATCATAGTAAAAAACTGGGTCACGACTGAAAAAGATTGAAGAACCCTGCTTTAAACTGTTGGTGATTCGATACCGTTCAGTGTATGCTTCATTCATTCCTCCTGACACACGGCTTCTCTACCTGATCATTCGTTACCCTCCTCTATAGCTCCGCCCACATTTCTCTCCTCCTCGCCCACTAACATCCCCCCTCCCTCCACCTGCAACTGTTACCAGATCTGACCAGGCCCAAAGCAAGTCGCTGATGGATGGGGTGTGGACCATTGATCTGTCCGGAGCTGTACTACAAACATCTGAAACATGTTACCTGAAATCTAATTGGGCTTCCCTACACCTTTCACCCTTATTAATTAATGCAATAACGTAAATGTAATGTAGCAGCAAAACTAGAATAATTTGACATTTCTTAATTAGCATCCTAACTGCAGGCATTTTTGAGCAAGTCAATTTTGTACCACAGACATATTTTTGCAAACGTGAACAACTTTTTTGACGGCTAATAGTGTGCAAACTACTTGCGCTACATGAATAAATGAATAATACATGATATTGAAGTACTAACCTTTAGCTGTCTCTTATTTACTATCAGACACAAAAGTCGTGTCGCTGTCTTGTCCGATGATAATATAACTCGTGACACTTAAAGAAAGCCCCACCATAGAAATGTTTGTTCCCTGTATGGTTAGCCCTGTACCCTTTGAACCTTGGCAGGATTTCAGGTTCTCGCCTTACATTTGTCGCTATAGGACTGTTCTGGTTATGGGTGGAGGGCCAAGAGACCTGTGGGGAACTTCATTTCCCTCTCATGGACTAACAGGATTGTGAATCTGGCAAAACAAGAATCATAAGATGAACAAGTAATGCATACATAATAAATTCATACAGATCTCAATCTCAATTACTTGGTAGCTCACACATACAGTAGGTTCAGCCATTTCTGTGGCTGAACTTATAATTACCTTGGAATGTGGCTCACTGAATATCCATTGTGTGGTGCAGAAGGTGGGTGTGGTAGCTGGGTGGCAAGTATTGGTGGTGGGATGTGGAACTGGTGCCCTGGTATTCCACATTGCCTCTACGTACGGCGCTGATGTTTTGGGTGTCAATTTCACCATGAAAGACTTCAACGCGGCCGTAATCCACCAAAAATGTTCTCCTGACATTGCCTCCTTGGTGAGTCTCGCACTTTAAAATGTAGTATTTTCTTGTGAGATAATGTACACTTGCAATCCAAAATTTGTATCCAGGTTTTGTTGAAGTTTCGAATAATTTGACATACTAGTGAACCAATTACAACGCTTATCCTCTTTGATATTTGTTGAGCTCGCTTAATACTCAATCAGGCTATTTGAAGCAAGCCTGGATACATATTTTGGATTGCAAGTGTACACAACCTGAATTTTATACTTTATCCTTCCATATTATATTATGCTTTTGTTAAGGAACTACACACATTTACTGCTACTTTCCTTGGGGAATTTGTACTGAATCACGACAGAAATATCGTCCACTGTTTTCAAATGATCCTGAAACACTTTATTGCTGTCATAAATGCAATTACACAAACAAATATGAAGTCTGAGATGTTTTGTTAATTAACACTGGCTCTAATTTTGTCTCACAACCCACGATTAAACCCAGAATTGTCCTATCATGATCTTGAATCGATTGAATCACCGATAATCACTCCCTCAGCTCCACTCCAATCTTGTGACGCTGCTTCGAAACAATGTAAATTCAGACAAACTTGATAAGTGTGCACCATCATCAGGGCCAGTATGCACAAAACATCTTAGAGTTTCGATTTGTTTGTATGTTTGTATTACTGACCTCACCATAGAGTTTCAGGCTCATTTCGAAGAAGTGAATGGTTTTGATATTCTAT
>JAWQEG010000227.1:315000-477500 GCA_033782935.1 Petrolisthes cinctipes | reverse complement strand
TTCCCCAGCGGAGCACACATCACTGCCTAATCGACCTGTACTCTCGCCTTTCCAGGGACAGTGTGGTGGCCTTCATTGACCTTCGAAGTGCCTTCGATGTTGCTAATAGAGACGTCATTTTGGATCAACTGGTTGACTTTGGGATAAAGGGTAATCTACTACGGTGGATTCGGGCCTACCTGAGTAACAGGACCTCCTGTGTGTTTTTCAGTGGTGCACTCAGTCCTTTGTGCAGTTTTCATCTTGGTACGCCTCAAGGTGGTGTTCTCAGCCCATTGTTATTTAATATTCTGATGCATCGGTTGCTCACTTCTCTCCCTGATATTCCTGGAACTACAATTACGTGCTATGCTGATGATATCTGTGTTCATTCTACCTCACCAAGGGATCTCCAGCGGTTTCTTGACTCCTTCTCTGTGGCCTCCTCTCACTGTGGCTTTATTGTCTCCCCAGATAAGAGCAGAATATTCACCTGCCGCCTTCCTCAAGCTCAGCCAGTGTTCACCATTGGAGGGACTGTCATTCCCATGTGTTCCCAGTACTGCTACCTGGGTGCGCCAGTCAATATTTGGCCGATTGTCCCTGCCAGACCTCAAGACCATCCCATTGTCCAGGACTTATTGGGTCGTCTCCAGCGCCGACTTACACCACTTCAATGGCTATCTAACAACTCCTCGGGCATCTCCATCCCAGTAGCCAGGACCATCTATATTGCTTTTATCCGTTCAGTTGTTGATTACCTTTCCTCTGCTCTGATTCAACTTCCTAGGGCTACTCTGGAAACTTTAGAAAAATTTCAAAATCGAGCAATGAGAATTATTCTCGGCTGTCCAATGTCGACCAGGATAGTGAACATGCAGCGTGAGTTGCGTCTTCCCCCCATTAGTGGAGAGAATTTATTCTAATGTTACTTGCTTCACTGTCAAGTGCCTCCATTTCCCACGTCTTTCACCCCATTACTCTCAGTTAGTCAGGACTTCTCTTAGACCAAACTACCCGGTCCCTCCCATACTGCCTGTTGGACGTACTCTTATAAGGTCTGTTTCCTCTGTGCTCCGTGGTCTTAATATAGATATAATGGTTGCAGACGTCCCCCCAGGGCCCCCTTCATGGATGCTACCAACACCTGATGTAAGCTTTACACCTACTTCCAAGTCGGAGCTGCCTTCTCTACAGCAGCAGTTGTATCTGGAACACATAGAATCAGTGACGTCCTCCATCACAGATCCATACTGCCTCTACACTGATGGCTCATTGCAAGTGGATGGTGCAGCAGGTTGTGCCGTTTTCTCGCCAGACCTGGAGTCACCTCCAGGGGGCTGGGTTGGCCGTCGTCTCTGTAACCACTCTAGCTCAACATTGTGTGAACTGTATGCCATTCTGGATGCTGTTAGTGTTGTTTGTCAACGTGGAGTGAATGCTGCCAATTTTTGTGACTCCAAACCTGCCCTTCATTCCCTCTCTAGTGTTCAGCCCACACACTCTACTGTTATTCAGCAGATTTTATCGTTTTTGGCCTTATTGCATCACCGTAACTTGACTGTCAAATTTTTATGGGTGCCATCCCATGTAGGTTTACGTCACAATGGTACAGTTGACAGACTCGCAAAGGAAGCCTGCCATCTGCCTCCTCGTGGTGCTGGACGTCTTCTCTCCCTGACATGTTACCTCTCTAAAGTCCGCTCCGCCGCTCTCCTCCCTGTACGGCGACGCAGGGATGCAGAGAGGCCCTTCAGCATCTCCATCACCCATTACGAGTCTGTCTGCCATCACAAATATTCCTACCGTCGTCGAGGCCTCATGGTTCGGAGGCACAATGTAGTCTCTGCTCGTTTGAGGCTTGGCTACCGGCCACCGTGGCAGGTTGCTGGGATGCAGGGTGAGCCTCCCTTCACTGAGTGTCGCTTGTGTCGAGCGCCTCGTGCTAACACTATAGAGCACTATTGCCTAGCCTGCCCCACTGTCCGACACTTGCTGCCCCAGGGCCTGCCACTTGATGTGGTTTGTCGACACCTGCTGAACCATCAGGTTCGTTTTGGTGGATTTAAGTAGGTCATGATATAAATATTTGTCTGTATGCTTGTGCTTCATTCTGTTATGTTTTCATGATGTGAGTGTGTGTGCGCATGTGTGTGTGCGCTTGTGTGTGTATGTGGTCATTGGGTTCTCGTGAGTCCTGCTTACCCTTGTGTACTGTTGTCTGCCTATTGACTGACGCTACGGCGCAATGAATTAAAAAAAAAAAAAAAAAAAAAACATAGTCTGCGAACATCATCATCCCACATATCACCATCATCCTTACCCATATCCATCGTATCAAAGGAGACATCTTCGTAAATAACTTAATTTTATGTTCTAATTAGTAGTCAAACTATTAATTTAACATTCAATTCTGGGATACTATTTTCTTGATGAGTGCTTAAGTAGAAAAAGCATAAGATGTTTGAGTTTATCTCTGTCATATCATATCCTGAGTCACTTAATTATGATCAATATGTTATAATTACTTGAGAGGAAAGCATCAATCATTTACAAACAGAGAATGAACAGGTTGTACAGAAAACCTCACTACATTGATACTTTTTATTTATTACACCAGAAATGGCTGAAACCGAGTGGCGATGTGTTCTTGGTGGAGCAGAACAGCTGTCCCGACCCCTTGCCTTCAGGTCTGTATGATAGATGAAGAGAAGATAGATTAAGGGCTTTATGCCTATCGACTCATGGTGTTGGTCATTAAGGCAGTCAAGGTTTGTTACATCAACACATCTTCCCCCAGCCTACAAGGTTGCTATCCTTGCCCTTACAGCCGGGTACCTACTTACTGCTAGGTGAACAGGGACATAGGGGGCTTGAAAAATTGCCCAACAATTCCACTGACCTGGGGTATCGTGCACGGAATTTCTCGCTTGCGAGGCGAGTGTGCTAACCATTACACCATCAGCACCCCATGATAGATGGTTCTGGGACCGTATTCATAGAACCTCTCAGAGTTTGTACACTCGTGATACATAATATCTGATCAGAGTGTGAGGAGCCGAAAGCTTCGAATCGCCTGGTATTGTTCATTTCCCCACCCAGTACACATATAATGGTTGAGTTCGAATGCAGGGTATGTGTGGTGCCTGCCGTTCGTCTCTGGCAAAGATTACGTATCACGAGTGTACGTGTTCTTATGCTTACGTTACTGACCTTGCAACTAAAGTGGTTCATTTCACATTTCAAAGCAGTGGATTGTGTTCCTCATCTGAGGACTGAGATGTACGGTACCTATATCAATACAAGTCAATATTATAATTTCAAAATATTGTATAATTTTATCCTAGCAATGAATGAACCGAGTAAAATATTAGCTAAAGAGTAAACATTACTTTAATAAATACTAGCCTTAGTGATTATAAAGTCCAGATAACAACAGAACGGGACACTTACTGACCGAAAATGGGTCCCTGTTGCGCATGACATTATGAACATTGTCCCTCCCCTCGAGTTGTCGTTGATGCTCGAGTCCAGACCTACAGTATTGTTATTAGGACTTTGTAAACACAATGTCCCGTATTTAAGTAAGTATAGTTCACTCCTAAGCTATAATTTTTGTTTCGTAAGCGTTCGTTCATGGCAAGGAATAAAACTCGGCACTGTTTTGCAATCATAATTTAGATTAGTATTTATAAAGGTACAGGCACGAGCACTAATAAGTATACAGCATTGGTTGAAGCTTTGGGCCGTCCAATTCACCAACGAACTAATTCAAATGGAGATCTGATTGTGCATTTATTTACTGTCTCTCTAGGTATTCGAAGCACACCTGAATACTTATTAGTGCTCGTGACTGAACAATACACTCCAAAGGTAATATTTTGTTCTTAGGAGTTATTCATGGCAAGGGAGTTTACTTTAGGTGATTCCTTTGATTACTGACAAGTGGTGGCCTTCATGGTTCTCTTTAAACTCCTCACTCAGGATCAATTTATAAATAGGCCAAAATTATGGACTTGATTAAACATTCAAAACTATCTTTTTCCCAGCAGTATGTAAATCACAAACTTTATATTTGGGAGTCTTGTGTGAGATGTTTATACGTGATAATCATCGCCTTTTCTGTCCGTAGATGTTGAGTGGAAAGGTCCCTCGAAGTTTGTCTCCTGGAACGAGCTTCACGAAAAGATTACTGTTAAAGGGGATTAACAAGGCTGAGCTGATGTCCGTGAAAATCGTTGAAAAAGGTCAGCATGTGTATCTATGCAGATATTGTTATTATTGATAATATTATTGTTATTGCTGTTATCATTGTCATTGTTATTATCTTTTACAGGACCAGCAGAAAAAGTGCAGCCAGTAGCATAACCATTTGAAGTGATGGTATGGTGGTGACTTTAGAGGTGGTGGTGGTGGTAAGATAAACAGATAAATTTATATCTAAATATCCAAAATCCATGGTTATCCTTTAATGTGTTACGATGTTGACATTTTTATTCAGCATTGTATTGCTTCTTCTTAAAGTTTGAATAAAACCCTATTATACTAAGCAACATGGTTTTATTCAGTAGCAACCTCCAAGATCATTATGGATACGTCATCAACCGTTCCACGTAGATAAATACTCTTTTGGTGAATTCGGGGCTACTGAGCCGGAATCACAAAACATTTCAGAATATAAAATAAAATAATAATTAATTCAAAATAATTAATAATAAATGAATTAAGAACCAAAACGTGAACTATATTCTGCACCAAATCATGAAATTATTCGACTCGGGTGGGCAAGGGATTGTAGACTATGAGTGTATGTAAGCAAACGAGTAGATGTGATGTGTAGAAAAAAACTCTGTAGGTTTCCAATACGTCATCGAGAGCGTAGGTATTCCCTTCATGATTTACCTCTGCTTAGAACATAATTAATAGCACTCCACACAGGTGCCTCTAAAGGCCTCCATAGACTATCATTCATGCCTGCGCAAACTAGATGACTTTGCAATCATTTAAATTTGCCACACACTAGCAAGAAGACTGAGCAGTCACCACACATTATCATGCATCACTGTACAAGCGTGTGATTGACGAAAAGCTTTATGGATATGGTTCAGTCATTTGCGAAAATCACCAATCACACCCAGACACCACGGTTATGCTTGCACAACCACCCAGTTTGTACAGACATGATTGATAGTCTATGGAGGCCTTAATAAGAAATGATAAATGAAATGCACAGTCGGACGCCACAATCCCTATAGTCCGAGCGATGGTTAATTAAGTAGAACCTGGCACTAAATCATATATAACATTTTTGTCTGATCTTGTATATTTCTGAGGTCCTGAATCGAAATCCGATGGAGGCCAAACGGAAAATGTTGAGCATTTTTCAGTATCCAAGATGGCTGCCAACTAATGCATAGTAAACAGTGAGAAATCAAACAATTTTCAAAACATTAATAATAATATTTTGTAACATCATACCAGATAATTCTTATTTTACAACTTTTACCTAGGTATGGTCACAATAGACAAGAAATACATATTCACTAACACAAACACACGCATACACACACATCAGCATTATAATATATATACTATGGCCCATTAGTGTGCTGGAGTACATTCATCCTTTTCATTTGGGTGCTTCCAAAAACTCCAGATTGCATAAAAAAACAACCCATAAAATTCCCCAGCTATTGGTACTAGCAGATACTCTGTTTAGAGGACTAGTCTGGAGATAATAGCAATAATTATAATAATAGTAGGTAGAATAATTCTGTTCCGTTCAAAATTTTGGTTTGTTTTTGGTTAATTTTGGTAAATTCGGCCAATTCAATAAATTCCAAATTATTCCCAAAAATAGCCAATAAAATTCCGCATCTATTTGTACTAGCAGATAGTATGTTTAATGACCCAGTCTGGAGATAATAGCAATAATTATAAAAATAGTAAGTATAATAATTCTGTTCCAGTAAAAATTTTAGTTTGTTTTTGCTGGATTTTGATTAATTCGGGTGCTTCAAAAAACTTCCGATTGTACAAAACATAGCCCATGAAATTTCCCATCTATTGGTACAAGCAGATAGTCTGTTAAATGGCCCAGTATTGAGATAATGGCAATAATTATACTAATAGTAGGTATAATAATTCTGTTTCGGTCAATATTTTTATTTGTTTTGTAATGTTTTTGGTTGACTCGATTGCGGTAGACTAATTCTGATTATGTCAAAAAATAGCCAATAATATTCCACGAATAATGGTAGTGGCAGATAGTCTCTTTAATAACCCAGTTAGCTGAAAATTGCACTAACGTCGATTCCATATTTTCCATCGGGATTAAGTTTTATCATTCTTTTTTCTTTAGTTTTTGGATAATATTGGATTATTTTTCCCACGTGGAGATAGTGTTTTGGCGGGATGTTTTGTTGTGATTGGGCAAGGAACCTGTGTGTAAAGTTGGTCATGTATGAAAAGCAATGGATGGTGTGCAGGCATTGAAAAAAAATATATATTATTATTGATATTATTAATATATGTATCTATCAATTATATATTCTAATATATTTATTAATTATTATTATTATTATTATTATTATTATTATTATTATTATTATTATATATTGATTAATCATTATTATTATTATTATTATATATTCATTAATTATAATTCTACCTGTTTATTCTTTATATCAGCTCTCACGACGATTTTACTATGCATATAAAACATAAAATATATAATACGCATGAGCCCATAGTACCCTTCCGCATAGTAAAGTAGTTCCCAACTATTTCTTAATGATATTACAAATGCTCAACATTTCCATCTGATTTAAAATAAGCAGCAGTTGATTGACAATTACATGAAAAAAAAAAAAAAAAGCTACGTAAAAAATATTATTCATTAGGCTACGCTCGGACTAAACTGAGTCGAAGCCCGAGATATGAAGTAGGAGGTTTCTGGACGACAGGCCACCCAAACATGGAGCCCATGCACCCAAACCTTCTCGAGGACACACATATTGAACCAATGGAGGCTTTGGGTGAGCTGTCGTCCAGAAACCGCCTGCTTCAGATATCTGGCTTCGACTTAGTGGGCTAGAGATTGTGGTGCGCGAGTGTACAGTCTCCTCCACTCCCGCTCTCACCAGTTCAGCGTTGCCATCGTATACACCCGGCATCGTGTGAGCTACAAGTTCCGACTCTCGCATCCGAAACACCTGCCATCAACCCTTACTCTTACTGGCAGGTGTTTCGGATGCGAGAGTCGGAACTGGTAGCTCAGACAAAGCCAAGCTGGGTGTATATGTTGGCAATGCTGAAGTGGTGAAAGTGGGAGTGGAGGAGCCTTACATATACATACACACATACATACATACATACATATATATATTCTCTCTCTCTCTCTCTCTCTCTCTCTCTCTCTCTCTCTCTCTCTCTCTCTCTCTCTCTCTCTCTCTCTCTCTCTCTCTCTCTCTCTCTCTCTCTCTCTCTCTCTCTCTCTTACATACATACATACATGCATATTTTCTCTTTCTCTCACACATATATACATACACGTACACTCCACAAGATTTCCAACTGGACCACCCCCTCACTTGGCTTGGCTAACGTGGCAACAGCGCTTCGCTTGTGTGAGCTCATGTGCATATACAAGACAACATTTCGATTCGGCAAAGTTTCATCTTCCGTATTCGGGTCGGAAGGGAGGGGAAGGGGACAGACGGCTTGGTGGGTGGAAGGAAGGATGGTGGTGCAGAGAAGAGAAATCACATGTGCTAATGCAACGTTAGAGCCACATTAATATATTTATTATCATATTAGTGATGTGTTATCCCCCAAGTAATACAAAATTTATTTACATATATTCATTTTTGTAGACACACCTGACTACACACTTGGACACCAAACATAGTTCACTTCATCGTCTCGCCCCGACCTTGTTGGTGTGAAGACGTTTTCCTGGCGCTCTGCCTGAATTCTTGTTTGTGTTGCTTTTACACTCTTGCTTGTGTTGTTGTTTGTATTGTTTGTGCATTCTTGTTTGTGTGTTGTTGTTTCTGTGGTGTTGGTGGTGTTGTTTGTCTGTTGTGATTCTGTGTATTGTATTGTTGTGATTATCTGTGTGTGTGTGTGTGTGTGTGTCCTTGGCTGATTGAGTGTTCAGCTGTTCGTGTTGTTGTTTGCTTCCCATCTAGGCCTTGCTTGGCCAGATGGAGAGCGCGGATTCGGATGTGGCTTCCTGCCTGGAGGCTGACTTGGCCATGTCGGAAGAGGATGAGTCTCCTATCGAGGATCACTGGCCTGAGCTGCCTTCTCGCAACCCTCCCCCCCCCTCTCCTCGGTCACTCCGCAGCTCAGTTTGCAGCCTTCCACCTCCTCAACCTCTACCAAGCGACCCGTTGATGCCTCGTCTGACTCCTTGCAGGATTCCGATGGTGTGGAATGTTTGCCTCCGGCTGCCAAGACAGCGAAGGATGCTTCAGCTGTGCATGACCTACAGCTTACATTTCTTCAACCGTCCCTCTTTTCTTTCTATATCCTTCCTACTTGCTGTCTCACCTCTCTATCACCGTTTTCTGGTGCTATATGACCTCACTCTTGCGGCACCTAATATCAATCAATTAATCAACCTCTACATATTGAGAACCAAAATGCGATCAACAACATAATCTCAGCCGCAGTTTTTCGAATCATATAATTGGACTATAAGTGATAAGGGAGAAGGGCCTATGTCATTAAAACTTTTTAAGAACGAATGAGAAGGTTAAAAATATGAGAAAGAAAAGATAAACGGTAAGAAAGGAGGGAAGGGCAAGCGAGAGAGGGATAAGACAGTAGGGAGGATGTGTAAGGTTGCCAGTTACTTGAGAGATACTGTAATATATATAGCCTATGCATAAAATTAGACCAAGTATATTGAAAATGCCATATAGAGGCGCCTATTAAAGTTTAACATCAATTATTTTTAAGGAAATGTATATTTAGATGAAAAAAATCCTGGTAAATAGCTTAATGAATTTGTTGACAAATATAATTATTAAAAAAGTTAGAAAATTAAATAGTTTTTTACCACACACAAAAAAAAAAACAGCTGGGATTGGGAGAAGGTGATAAATAGGGTGGACTACAAGCACGAGGGGTTTGATTGATATTAGGTGGCGCAACAGCGAGGTCAAATTACACCAAGAAAAGGTGATAGAGTTTTTATTTATTTATGAATTTTTTTAAATTCATTGTGCCGTAGAGTCAGTCAATAGGCAGACAAAAGTACACAAGGGTAGGCGAGACTCACGAGAACCCAATGACCACACACACACACAAGCACACACAAATGCGCACACACACACGCATCACGAAAACATAACAGAATGAAGCACAAGCACACAGACAAATATTTACATCATGACCTACTTAAATCCACCAAAACGAGGGTGGCGCACCAAAAGTTCCTCCAGAACCTGATGGTTCAGCAGGTGTCGACAAACCACATCAAGTGGCAGGCCCTGGGGCAGCAAGTGTCTGACAGTGGGGCAGGCTAGGCAATAGTGCTCTATAGTGTTAGCCCAAGGCGCTCGACACAAGCGACACTCAGTGAAGGGAGGCTCACCCTGCATCCCAGCAACCTGCCACGGTGGCCGGTAGCCAAGCCTCAAACGAGCAGAGACTACATTGTGCCTCTGAACCATGAGGCCTCGACGACGGTAGGAATATTTGTGATGGCAGACAGACTCGTAATGGGTGATGGAGATGCTGAAGGGCCTCTCTGCATCCCTGCGTCGCCGTACAGGGAGGAGAGCGGCGGAGCAGACTTTAGAGAGGTAACATGTCAGGGAAAGAGGACGTCCAGCACCACGAGGAGGCAGATGGCAGGCTTCCTTTGCGAGTCTGTCAACTGTACCATTGTGACGTAAACCTACATGGGATGGCACCCATAAAAATTTGACAGTCAAGTTACGGTGACGCAATAAGGCCAAAAACGATAAAATCTGCTGAATAACAGTAGAGTGTGTGGGCTGAACACTAGAGAGGGAATGAAGGGCAGGTTTGGGGTCACAAAACATGGCAGCATTCACTCCACGTTGACAAACAACACTAACAGCATCCAGAATGGCATACAGTTCACACAATGTTGAGCTAGAGTGGTTACAGAGACGACGGCCAACCCAGCCCCCTGGAGGTGACTCCAGGTCTGGCGAGAAAACGGCACAACCTGCTGCACCATCCACTTGCAATGAGCCATCAGTATAGAGGCAGTATGGATCTGTGATGGAGGACGTCACTGTTTCTATGTGTTCCAGAGCTAACTGCTGCTGTAGAGAAGGCAGTTCCGACTTGGAAGTAGGTGTAAAGCTCACATCAGTTGTTGGTAGCATCCATGGAGGAGGCCCTGGGGGGACGTCTGCAACCATTATATCTATATTAAGACCACAGAGCACAGAGGAAACAGACCTTATAAGAGTATGTCCAGCAGGCAGTATGGGAGGGACAGGGGAGTTTGGTCTAAGAGAAGTCCTGACTAACTGAGAGCAATGGGGTAAAAGATGTAGGAAATGGAGGCACTTGACAGTGAAGCAAGTAACATTACAATAAATTCTCTCGATTAATTGGGGAAGACGCAACTCACGCTGCATGTTCACTATCCTGGTCGACATTGGACAGCCGAGAATTATTCTCATTGCTCTATTCTGAAATTTTTCTAAAGTTTCCATAGTAGCCCTAGGAAGTTGAATCGAAGCAGGGTAAAGGTAATCAACAACTGAACGGATAAAAGCAATATAGATAGTCCTGGCTACTGGGATGGAGATGCCCGAGGAGTTGTTAGATAGCCCGTGAAGTGGTGTAAGTGGGCGCTGGAGACTACCCTATAAGTCCTGGACAATGGTCTGGTCTGAGGTACTGGGAACACATGGGAATGACAGTCCCTCCAATGGTGAACACTGGCTGAGCTTGAGGAAGGCGGCAGGTGAATATTCTGCTCTTACCTGGGGAGACAATAATGCCACAGTGAGAGGAGGCCACAGAGGAGTCAAGAAACCGCTGGAGATCCCTTGGTGAGGTAGAATGAACACATATATCATCAGCATAGCACGTAATTGTACTTCCAGGAACATCAGGGAGAGAAGTGAGCAACCGATGCACAAAGGATTGAGTGCACCACTGAAAAACACACAGGAGGTCCTGTTACTCAGGTAGCCCCGAATCCACCGTAGTAGATTACCCTTTATCCCAAAGTCAACCAGTTGATCCAAAATGATGTCTCTATTAGCAACATCGAAGGCACTTCGAAGGTCAATGAAGGCCACCACACTGTCCCTGGAAAGGCGAGAGTACAGGTCAACTAGGCAGTGATGTGTGCTCCACTGGGGAAGGAAACCAAACAGCCATGGAGAGAGGCGATCCTGCAGTCTGTACATGAGACGATTGAGTAAGATTCTCTCCATAACCTTATAAAAACAGGATGTAAGGGAAATAGGCCTGAACTTCGCAGTGCCGGGCTTAGGGAGGGGTATTATTGTGCTGCTGGTCCAGGCTCGTGGTACACAACCATCACGAAGACAAAGATTGTACAGTCGAAGTAGAGGGTTCCCAGGAACTTGTTGAAGTAGGCGCAGCACAGCATAAGTAATACCATCATCACCAGGGGAAGAAGCTCTACCCTGAGAGAGAGCACGTCACAACTCCTCCTCAGTTATCTCCTCTGCATCATCGTCATCATCTTGTAACAGAACAGACAGTAGACATAGCCGATGGACAGTAGCACGGGAAGCGAGTGCATCTTGTATGTGGATGGGTAGACTGGCTGGGGTAGATTGTTCTGACCAGGCATCGACAAGTTGTTTGGCATAGTCGGCAGGAGTGTGATGACGAGCAGTGACCGGTGTCTTTTTAACAACCCGACGGATGAAGTGCCACATAGACGCCACACTTGTTTGCTGGTTGATGCTGTCCATGAACCGCTGCCAAGACTCAGTGTGAGCACACTCCTGCAGGGCAACTAAAGCGTCCCTAGAGATCTGGTAACGATGGAGCAGGTCAGAGGTTGGGTTGGCATGAAACAATACGCCATCACGTTCAACCTCCTCCTTTGCCTCCTGTATACGTGCACCCAGCGTCCAGGAGTGGGCAGTATGGCGATGCTGGAGGTGTGGCCGGGAGACGTATAGCCTATAAAAGTCATGAGTAGCAGATACAAGATCAGAGTACAACTGTTCAGCTGATGATATGTCAAATGTAGGGAATACACGGGCCATAAATAAGATGTAAGCCGGGCAATATTTAGGGGGCACAGCAATACGCAAACGAGTGGCTGAAGCACCTGACCCAGCAGATAGAGAATAATGAAACCGAAGAGCAATGTGATCAGAGAATAAGTCTGACACAGAGAAGCACTGGACCTGAGTTGCTATCAGGCCAGACGAGAGGATGTAATCCAGAGTACCTCCTCGGCAATGAGTGGCACCGCCAGTGTCTAAGTGTGTCAGATGATGCTTGCGGATGTATGAAAGGAGACGAACACCATTACGATTAATAGAGCCAGAACCATCACCCAAATCAGAATGCCGAGCAATAAAATCTCCCATATACACCATACCACGCACTGTTGGAGAAGGAAGAGCCTCAAGAGTGAGTCTAGCTGGGGCAAAATAGACATTACATAGTTGGAGTACTCCATTCCCAGGTAGAACCTCAAATAGCTGATAGGTCATGTCAGGATCAGTGGAGTTTTTTTTTTTTTTTTTTTTTTTTTTTTATATGTTCCGACACTGGACATAGGCTTCATCAAGCCCGTTACCGTGGCCCAGGTCAACTGCTGCTCACACACACACGTCACGACTTCCGAACTGGTACCCAGTCACAGAGGGAGGGAATTGAGGGTTATTCCCAAATACTGCAGCTGTTTTGGTACCAGCGAGGGTGTTTTACGACGTTCGGTGGAGAGAAGGCGATGTGGCAAGGAGCTATGTATGTAAGTCAGGAGACCATTCCTTACCAGATGAACATATGGCACATACCCTGAGAGGGGAGGAGCTTGCCCAGCAGCGAGCGGCCGTCCTGGAAATGCTTCCTGGAGAAAAATAACACTGGGATGATGACGAAAAACATAGGCCTTGAGTTGAGTGAGCTTAGCATAACTGGTGATACCACATACATTCCAGGAGATGACATCCAGCCGGCAATCACTAGCGAACTCTGTATTTGGAGGTAGAAGTCCGGTGAGTGGGGGCAGATGACAACCTGGAGAAGAAGATGGACCAGGAGAAGGGACTGACTCGAAAAGCTTTTCAAGGCGAGATGCAACAGTATCCATCTTTTCGGTAAGGGTAGTGACAGTTGAGATGATGGCCTGCTGAGCCTTGACCAAGGTGGAGAGTTTGGAGTCATTGGCAGCCTGAACGGCAACTAGCCCATCAATCCTAGCTTCAAGGGCAGAAAAGCGGTTTTCGAGAGCCGTACATCGTGCCATGAGGGTAGCAACAGACTTGCGGAGGGCCAGGTCTGGAGGTGAGGCAGGGCTGGTAGGAGGAGCAGACTGGGGAGGTGGTGGTGGTGGTGGTAGAGGCAGAGCAATAGTAGAGACACGAGCCTGGACCTGACGTCGAGTACATCCATGCCACACGTTAACCCCTGGCTGAAGGCATCGTGGACACTTCCATCGAGACATATCCTCAGGAGGTGAAGGCTCAGAGGTGGAGACAGCAGGACGTGATGGTTCACCCCTGACAGGACACGTCTTGGAATCATGGTCGGCGGCACACCATGCACACTTCGGCCTGGCAGAACAGTACCGGGAGATATGCCCAACTCCCCAGTACCTGTAGCACCAAGGCTGGTCATTATGAAGTTTCCTCACCTCACATGGTGGAAGACAAGGGAGGAAATCGAAGGAAATCTCATTTGGAGGTGGATCGGGTTGACTCCAGACAACAACAATACGGCTAATGGGGGAACCATCTTGGAAAATACGACGGGCAAAGTACCAACCAGGGTATCCTTTGGCAAGATTCGGGTCAACATCAATAGGAGAACGGGTGAGGATGTAGCTGGGGAACTTACGAGGCCTCTCGTGTGAGTCTTCAAGAATGAGAGGCATAGATAAAAATTCACCAGCATTCACTCTATCAATGATGTCCTGACGCTTCCTAGAGATGTAGACAAACCGGGAGGTGACAGCAGCCATCTTGACTTCAGCTAGTTCACTCTGCAGCTGGAAGGCCTTGTTGATATCAGACAACCAACGCAGCTTTGTGTCCTTAGATGGGTTTCCAGAGAAGGAGAGTTTGACATAGGCATCTCTCGGGGTAAAAGCAGGAAGGTTGGACGAGGGCAAGGAGTTGGTATACAAAGAAGAAACACCAGGGTGAGGCAGAGGAGGTACGTCGTGCACAGCTGAAGCACCCTTGGCAGTCTTGGCAGCTGGAGGCAAACAGTCCACACCATCGGAATCCTGCGAGGAGTCGGACGAGGCATCAACGGGTCGCTTGGTAGAGGTTGAGGAGGTGGACGGCTGCAACCTGAGCTGCGGAGTGACCGAGGAGATGGGGGGAGGGTTTGCGAGAAGGCAGTTCAGACCAGTGATCCTCAATCGGAAACTCGTCTTCCTCCGACATTGCCAAGTCGGCCTCCAGGCAGGAATCCGTACTCTCTATCAGTCCAGGCAAGGCCTTGATGGAAAGCAAGCAACAATCAACCAGGGACACACACACACACACACCCACCCACACACAGACAATCACAACAAAACTATACACAGAACCACAACAGACAAACAACACCAGCAACACCACAGAAACAACAACACACAAACAAGAACTCACAAACAACACAAAAGACACAAACAAACGAGAATAGAGGCAGAGCGCCACGAGTACGTCCACACTCCACCTGTTTTGGAGCGAGACTGTGATAGAGAGGTGTGACAGCAAGCAAGAAGGAAATAGGAAGAAAGGAGACAGTTGAAGAAATGTAAGCTAATGGCTGTGGCCGAAGGGGCGCCAAAACCCTTAAAGTATTGCCCACATCATTACAGGCAAGCACGAGGGATAAAAGGAATACAGGGATAGCTGTCTAATATCCAAAGGATAATATATAATCAGTAGTCTATCCCACTACGATGGTGAACAAAAGACAGTGCCTTTATTTAAAGGATATAATGTAACAGATATTCTAATTATATTTGTTTGCTATTACTTTTCAACTAATCACCTTCATTTTTCTTACCCTCTTTCCCCTCACCCTCACCTCAAATCATCACATTTCTTCACTCCTATATCCACCTACGTTAATGCAGTATGCACTTCTTTAAACCAGGGTTCTTCAAATTACGGGTCTCGAATTCCTCCAAACTGGGTCGCAGGCTCACAAAAAAATAAATACATGAATACAATAGAATAATAATGTTCGTGACAATAAAATAAATATGAAGTTCATACATGAATCCACCTAACATATTTTTATAATCGAATATTCATATATTTAATTATCATTAAAAGATAATTATTTCACAAATATTAGCCTTCTTGAGAGAGAGAGAGTGAGAGAGAGAGAGAGAGAGAGAGAGGGCTAGATGAGGCAGTGTTTATAATTCTGGTTAGAATGCCTTTTAATCAT
Organism: Petrolisthes cinctipes; assembly: GCA_033782935.1. NCBI lineage: Eukaryota > Metazoa > Arthropoda > Malacostraca > Decapoda > Porcellanidae > Petrolisthes > Petrolisthes cinctipes. The sequence goes on along the minus strand of JAWQEG010000227.1, from coordinate 461,915 downwards.
AAATATTACGTTTCAGTTTCAGGCCTTGTATTTTCTTAGGTTGATAATTCTGGTACTTTGTAAAAGATCTTTCTGTATGGGTTGCGAGAATGATGTCATAGTAAAAACTGTGTCACAACTGAAAAAGTTTGAAGAACCCTGCTTTATACTATTTGTGATTCGATACCGTTCACAGTGTATGTTTCATTCATTCCTCCTGACACACGTCTTCTCTACCTGATCATTCGTTACCCTCCCATATTACCTCCTATATAGCCCCGCCCACAATTCTCTCCTCCTCTCCTACTAACATCCCCCCTCCGTCCACCAGCAACTGTTGCCAGATCCGACGAGGCCCAAACCAAGTCGCTGTACCTTCTCTGCCTCAACGTGGTATTTCTTCCTTGTATACCAACTCCTTGCCCTCGTCCAACCTTCCTGCTTTTGCCCCAAGAAATGACTATGTCAAGCTCTCCTTCTCTGGGAACCCATCTACGGACACAAAGTTGCATTGGTTGTCTGATGTCAACAGGGCCTTCCAGCTGCAGCGTGAACTGGCTGAAGTGAAGATGGCTGCTGTCACCTTCCGGTTTGTCTACATCTCTAGGAAGCGTCAGGACATCATTGATAGAGTGAAGGCTAGTGAATTTTTGTCTCTGCCTCTCATTCTTGAAGACTCACCCGAGAGGCCTCGTAAGTTCCCCAGCTACATCCTTACCCGTTTTCCTATTGATGTTGACCCGAAACTTGCTAAGGGATACCCTGGTGTGTACTTTACCCGTCGTTTTTTCCAAGATGGTTCCCCCATTAGACGTATTGTTGTTGTCTGGAGTCAACCCGATCCACCTCCAAATGAAATTTACTTTGATTTCCTCCCCTGTCTTCCACCGTGTGAGGTGAGGAAACTTCATAATGACCAGCCTTGGTGCTACAGGTGCTGGGGAGTTGGGCATATCTCCCGGTACTGTTCTGCCAGGCCGAAGTGTGCATGGTGTGCTGCAGACCATGATTCCAAGACGTGTCCTGTCAGGGGTGAACCATCCTGCTGTCTCCACCTCTGAGCCTTCACCTCCTGAGGATACGTCTCGATGGAAGTGTCCACGATGCCTTCAGCCAGGGGTTAACATGTGGCATGGATGTACTCGACATCAGGTCCAGGCTCGTGTCACTACTATTGCTACCCCTCCACCACTGCAACCACCACCTCCCTAGTCTGCTCCTCCTACCAGCCCTGCCTCACCTCCGGACTTGGCCCTCCGCAAGTCTGTTGCTACCCTCATGGCACGATGTACAGCCTTCGAGAACCGCTTTGCTGCCCTTGAAGACCGGATTGATGGGCTGGTTGCCGCGCAGGCTGCCAATGACTCCAAACTCTCCATCTTGGTCGAGGCTCAGCAGGCCGTCATCTCAACTGTCACTACCCTTACCGAAAAGATGGATACTGTTGCATCTCGCCTTGAAAAGCTTTTCGAGTTAGTCCCTTCTCTTGGTCCATCTTCTTCTCCAGGTCGCTCATCTGCCCCCACTCACCGGACTTCTACCTCCAAATACAGAGTTCGCTAATGATTACCGGCTGGATGTCATCTTCTGGAATGTATGTCGTATCACCAGTTATGCTATGCTCACTCAACTCAAGGCTTATGTTTTTTGTCATCATCCCAGTGTTATTTTTCTCCAGGAAGCATTTCCAGGACGGACGCTCGCTGCTGGGCAAGCTCCTCCTCTCTCAGGTTATGTGCCATATGTTCATCTGGTAAGGAATGGTCTTCTGGCTTACATACATAGCTCATTGCCACATCGCCTTCTCCGTACCTCCACTGATCCTGACATGACCTTTCAGCTATTTGAGGTTCTACCTGGGAATGGAGTACTACAACTATGTAATGTCTATGTAATGTCCGCAAGCATCATCTGACAGGCTGGGACACTAGCGGTGCCACTCATTGCCGAGGAGGTACTCTGGATTACATCCTCTCGTCTGGCCTGATAACATCTCAGGTTCTGTGCTCCTCCGTGCCAGACTTATGCTCTGATCACATCGCTCTTCGGTTTCATTATTCTCTAACTGCTGGGTCAAGTGCTTCAGCCACTCGTTTGTGTATTGCTGTGCCCCCTAAATATTGCCCGACTTACATCTTATTCATGGCTCATGTATTCCCTACATTTGACATATCATCAGCTGAACAGTTGTACTCTGATCTTGTATCTGCTACTCATGACTTTTATAGGCTATACATCTTCTGGCCACACCTCCAGCATCGCCATACTGCCAACTCCTGGACACTGGATGCACGTATACTGGAGACAAAGGAGAAGGCTGAACTTGATGGTCTATTGTTTCAAGCCAACCCAACCATTAACCTGCTCCATCATTACCAGATGTCTAGGGACGCTTTAGTCACTCACTGAGTCTTGGCAGTGGTTCACGGACAGCATCAACCAGCAAACAAGTGTGGCTTCTATGTGCACCTTATCCGTCGGGTTGTTAAAAAGACACCGGCCATTGCTCGTCATCACATTCCCGCTGACTATGCCCAACAACTTGTCGATGCCTGGTCAGAACAATCTACCTCAGCCAGTCTACCCATCCACTTACAAGATGGGCTCACTTCCCGTGCTGCTGTCCATCGGCTACGTCTAATGTCTGCTCTGTTGCAAGATGATGACGATGATGCAGAGGAGATAACTGAGGAGGACGTGTTCTCTCTCGGGGTAGAGTGTCTTCCCCTGGTGATGATGGTATTACTTATGCTATGCTGCGCCTACTTCAACAAGTTCCTGGGAACCCTCTACTTCGGCTGTACAATCTTTGTCTTCGTGATGGTTGTGTACCACGAGCCTAAACCAGCAGCACAATAATACCCATCCCTAAGCCCGGCACTGTGAAGTTCAGGCCTATTTCCTTGACTTCCTGTTTTTGTAAGGTTATGGAATCTTACTCAATCGTCTCATGTACAGACTGCAGGATCGCCTTTCTCCATGGCTGTTTGGTTTCCTTCCCCAGCGGAGCACACACCACTGCCTTGTCGACTTGTACACTCGCCTTAACAGGGACAGTGTGGTGGCCTTCATTGACCTTCGAAGTGCCTTCGATGTTGCTAATAGAGACATCATTTTGGATCAACTGGTTGACTATGGGATAAAGGGTAATCTATTATGGTGGATTCGGGGCTACCTGAGTAACAGGACCTCCTGTGTGTTTTTCAGTGGTGCACTCAGTCCTTTGCGCACTTTTCATCTTGGTACACCTCAAGGGGGTGTTCTCAGCCTATTGTTATTTAATATTCTGATGCATCGGCTGCTCACTTCTCTCCCTGATATACCTGGAACTACAATTACGTGCTATGCTGATGATATCTGTGTTCATTCTACCTCACAGAGGGATCTCCAGCGGTTTCTTGACTCCTTCTCTGTGGCCTCCTCTCACTGTGGCACTATTGTCTCCCCAGATAAGGGCAGAATATTCACCTGCCGCCTTCCTCAAGCTCAGCCAGTGTTTACGATTGGAGGGACTGTCATTCCCATGTGTTCCCAGTATCGCTACCTGGGTGCGCCAGCCAATAATTTGGCCGATTATCCCTGCCAGACCTCAAGACCATCCCATTGTCCAGGACTTATTGGGTTATCTCCAGCGCCGACTTACACCACTTCAATGGCTCACTAACAACTCCTTGAGCATCTCCATCCCAGTAGCCAGGACTATCTATATTGCTTTTATCCGTTCAGTTGTTGGTTACCTCTCCCCTGCTCTGATTGAACTTCCCAGGGCTACTTTGGAAACTTTAGAAATATTTCAGAACAGAGCAATGAGAATAATTCTCGGGTGTCCAATGTCGACCAGGATAGTGAACATGCAGCGTGAGTTGCGTCTTCCCCCGTTAATGGAGAGAAATTATTCTAGTGTTACTTGCTTCACTGTCAAGTGCCTCCATTTTCCACATCTTTTACCCCATTACTCTCAGTTAGTCAGGACTTCTCTTGGACCAAACTACCCGGTCCCTCCCATACTGCCTGCTGGACGTACTCTTATAAGGTCTGTTTCCTCTATGCTCCTTAGTATTAATATAGATATAATGGTGGCAGACGTCCCCCCAGGGCCCCCTCTGTGGATGCTACCAACACCTGATGTGAGCTTCACACCTACTTCCAAGTCGGAACTGCCTTCTCTACAGTGGCAGTTGGCTCTGGAACACATAGAAACAGTGACGTCCTCCATCACAGATCCATACTGCCTCTACACTGATGGCTCATTGCAAGTGGATGGTACAGCAGGTTGTGCCATCTTCTCACCTGACATGGTGTCACCTCCAGAGGACTGGGTTGGCCGTTGTCTCTGTAACCAATCTAGCTTAACATTGTGTGAACTGTATGCCATTCTGGATGCTGTTAGTCTTGTTTGTCAAAGTGGAGTGAATGCTGCCATTTCCTGCGACTCCAAACCTGCCCTTCATTCCCTCTCTAGTGTTCAGCCCACACACTCTACTGTTATTCAGCAGATTTTATCTTTTTTTGGCTTTATTGCGTCATCGTAACTTGATTGTCAAAGTTTTATGGGTGCCATCCCACGTAGGTTTACGTCACAATGGTACAGTTGACAGACTCGCAAAGGAAGCCTGCCATCTGCCTCCTCGTGGTGTTGGACGTTCTGTCTCCCTGACATGTTACCTCTCTAAAGTCCGCTCCGCCGCTCTCCTCCCTGTACGGCGACACAGTGATGCAGAGAGGCCCTTCAACATTTCTATCACACATTACGAGTCTGTCTGCCATCACAAATATTCCTACCGTTGTCGAGGCCCCATGGTTCGGAGGCACAATGTAGTCTCTGCTCGTTTGAGGCTTGGCTACCGGCCACTGTGGCAGGTTGCTGGGATGCAGTGTGAGCCTCCCTTCACTGAGTGTCACTTGTGTCGAGCGCCTCGTGCTAACACTATAGAGCACTATTGCCTGGCCTGCCCCACTGTCTGACACTTGCTGCCCCGGGGCCTGCTACTTGATGTGGTTTGTCGACACCTTCTGAACCATCAGGTTCTGGAGGAACTTCTGGTACGCCACCCTCGTTTTGGTGGATTTAAATAAGTCATAATGTAAATATTTGTCTTTATGCTTGTGCTCCATTCTGTTATGTTTTCGTGATGTGTGTGTGTGTGTGTAGTCATTGAATTCTCATGGGTCCCACCTACCCGTATGTATTGTTGCCTGCCTGTTGATTGATGCTACGGTGCAATTAATAAAAAAAAAAAAAAAGTTGACCTTATCTCTCTTTATGGACAACAAGCAACCTGCTCTAGCTCCTTGTTCTCTCTTTCTCTCTCTCTCTCTCAGTACACAGACACACACACACACTATCACTCTAGAACCTCGTTTTTTTTTTCTCTCTATCTCTTGCTATTCAGTATATACTGTTACGCCCCCCCCCCCCCCTTTTAAACAATCTGACTTGAAACCGGAACAAGTAGTACGAACCTCCCAGGAGTCCAGTCTGACATCTAAGGGATTGTTCCCGACTGGAAATATGAACTGTGAACTGTCCTGGAAGGTCCGGACTGAAACCTCAGGGAATCGTTCCGAAGTTTACAAGGTGTTTTCCCCAAGTTAGAGGAATTAGTATTCTACCAGCAGTGACTTGGACTATATCTCGGTGGTGGTTGGGCCTGAATAGTAACTGGTGTGTTGTGACGTGGGAGAAACAGGGAGTATAAATTAGTGTAGGAGTCAGCGAGAATCCTCTTTTTTCTTCATGTTAGGAATTATAAACAGATATTATATTATTACTGTAATTTATGTGAAATAGAAATGTTAAGGGAAAATGTGTAGGTGATGAGGGTTAATGGGTAAATCTCTGTGTTGTCATTTTGGGGTTTAAAGTAATTGTTCATGATAAAATTTTCTCTAAACTTAATTCCCCTAAAGATCCAGGAACGAAGATGGTGACAGAGATATGGAGCAATACACTTACAGCAACAGCACGTTCCAGGACCTTAATTCGGATGCAGAGAACACCGGGAGGATACCACAAGAGGAAGAAGTGAGGGAAAGAGTTGCATAGACAGTGGAGGAGACGAGGCGGGTGTAGGCGAGAAGTGAAAATGAAAGTGTTGTAGAAAAGTGTCTGTATTGTATTGTGCAGAAAAGAACGGGAAAATGGTGTTAGGGAGAAACAGGAAGATAAATGGAAAGAGAGGGTAATTCAAGAATGTAGAGGGGAGAAGAAGAGAGGGGATGATAAGACCTTGGAAGAGAGAGAATGAGAATAAAACCGACAATCATTAATTCCTTCACACCCATGTCAACAAAGCCACACGTAAGCCCCTCAGCAACACTGAAACCTTCCACGGCATAAGATCATCACCTGCCACGCCAACCCCATTAAAAATTTATCGTAGCACCAGAAGTAAAAAAAAAGAAGCAAAACAGAATCAGTAGTAGGAGTAAGAACATGAATAGGAGAAAGAGCAAAAGTGGGGGAAGGAATATAAGAACAACACCAGTTTGAATAAGTAGAACAAGAATAATAATAAGAAGAAATATAAAACTATAACTGATAAAGTTATACAATCGATAAGAAATAGTGTGAAAGAATATAGGAAAATCAGTAATAAACTGCTTGTAATGCCAGTTAGTTGAGAGACTGCCATGATTTTCAGCACAAAAATCTGTGGTAGGAGAGGATTGGGAAGCAAAACATATGGATGGTATGAAACTTTCCTGTGTATTCCTCCATTTATAGGCTACTCTCTGGATTCCTTGGTATATCATCGGCATCTTTCTATGGCTTCATTGCCATTGTTGTGTCAAGGAATACCCAAATACGGTACTGCATTTTAGCTGGTATGAAAACAACACACCAAAACCATTGTACAACGGAGACTGGCTAACTTTACTTCTCTACATACGTCCTGCATGGGAGGGTAATAAACTTTTGACTAAAGCAGTACAGTTACCACAACTACCACATGGTGAGACTCATGTCGTCAGTACTCAGAGTAGCATGATTCAGCAACATTGACTTGTCATCCATCAATCTCTTGATATCTGTAATTTTTCAGGGTATGTGTGATATAGGCCACTGATCAATCCAAGCTGTATCACCAAACAGTCCCTCAGTATAGTTGCTGCAGTTTTGTGGGACAGTATGGAAGAATCAGTAGTGTTTATTTTGTGAATATTATTACCGGACCTGAGCTTAAGCCAATTTGACTGTTGTGATACAATTACAGTATACATGTAGGGGCTACAATTCTTTAATATAGAGTACTGATAACGCTCCATATTATGAAAGGGAAAAAATTCATAATAAACGTTTAGCCTTAACTGAGCTTCCACAACCAGAAAAAGACATTCTAGGATATGCAGATGAACTCTAACTGGCTTGTGATTTGACTTGGCCTAGGACTAGATTGATATCGGTATCTGGTTGGCCAAAACAAAAGGAACTTTAGACTCCAGACTCGGAGTTTTCTGTAAGCAAACTAGAATGCGCTGGTTCCAAATATATAATTCCTTAACTTACCGATAAATGAAATGCATGTTGGGACAAATGTCAAAATTATATCTACACAGCTCTAGAGGACCGATGCGTTCTCGTCAAGGTGAATAAATAGCGCCATTCTCGCATCAGACAAGTCAGGTTACACTGCACCAATTTCAACCGCACTGTAACAAACATTCCGTCGACATGGATTTCTTCACTTGTATCTTCGTTAGCATGAATGAAGGACGAAGTAAAAATCTGTGTTCTAAAATCAGGAACATTATGCAATCAGAGAATGTTGAGAACTTTTGCTTGGGACTGTACATGTTCAGTCTTCTTATATCCTGTTGCATGTTGCGCTAAATTATCCTATATTGTTGAAATTTAATGATAGTTATGTTAATAAAAGAACAAAATGCCATCAACGCTTTGGAATTACCCACACACAAGCAGATGCAACTTCAAAAAATTGCAAGATGCTGATTGTGCTGCTTCTCCTTTATTATAATACACACACTCTGACACAATAGTTCATATGCTCACAACAAGCTTAGTTTGAGTAGGTGGAAATGTCCCAGATATTCAGTGTAGTTGGATATGAAGAGGTTTTGTGTGGGACAAAGTTTTGTTTCAGTGATCAACGTCTTGCTTTTAAAGTTGAAAATATTTTTCATAACAAATGTCATAGGTATCATATAGTAAGTTATTTTGGATAATATTATCGCAGACAGACTTAATCACCTGGGAAAATATAATCAAATTCAAGTTCCTTGGGCAGAATAATCAATAAATATTACCTATATTTTACCTACGATATAGCATTAAGTTGCTTCTCACACAACTTAATAGAAATATGTCGAAAAAAAAAAAAAATTGAAAAATGAAAAAAATGCAGACACACTCATGACTCAAACATAACTTGATATTATCTTTGTCAACGTAGACATTACTGAATAGATTAAGGAATTATTGCATCAGTGTCGACGTACACTCGAGCTAGTAAATTCACGATCACGTTTCATGATGTTCGTGTCATATATGTTGCTTAATCTGTGTGTGGAAGGTGTCATTGTAAGTGGATTGATTGAGTGATTGATATTAGGCACTGCAACAGCGAGGTCATATGGCCCCCCATTGTAGGTGGATCATTGTATCATGTTACTCTTCTACCACCTACTCTGATTCCTTCCTCAGTCAAGGTTACCAGCGATTTTTTTAGCTCGACTGTATATACATTATTCAACAGAATGTTAGCCAGACATGATGACACTATCTGACTCGTGCAGAGACACGCTCTGCTTAGTGCCTTCTCGGTTGTGGTACGGGGAAGAAGCCCCTCACTCCTGTTTAGTGGCTCCTGTCGAGGTGGGGATGGGGGAAGAGAATAAGGAGAGCACAGGTGAGTGAGGGAAGAAGTGTTTGGGGGAGATAGAATGGAGGATGGGTTGGGAGTGCATTGGTGCGGGAGAGGAGTGGCTCTGATGTTGCAATTGCATCTGTTGAATCTATACACTGTAAAGGGAGGAATACCATAATTTTGCTGTAGCCTATGTGTGAGAGGCTTACCATGTAAATGAATATATACCATATGTAGTTTTTCCCAAAAAAACCCATGATATTAACACCCGTCATCAGTACTATACCCTCACGACCATAACTTAAAATCTAACACTCTACTATACGAACCGCTCAGCTTACACACTTCAAGATAATTCATAACTTAGATTGTTTAGAAGCTTGAATTATTGCTAGTAATGCAGAAAAAAAAAAAAAGTCAAAATGAAGTTTGGGTCAAGGAAAGCAAGCATTATTGAAATAGACGGAAAGGAGGGACAGTCGAAAAATTGAAAGGAAGTGGCTCTGGTCTTAAGGGGGTCAGCAAATAATGACACATGGGGTTCTTTGGGCAGAGTCGTCTTTACACAATGTTGCCTTGCTTTTCTGAAAATAGATTCTCCTCCTTTCTGTCATACTTTCCCTTCTATATTTTTCAAAATATATCCTCTCTTTTCCAGTATTTCGTCCTGTCTTTCCCTTTTTCTGGTATGTTTTCCTGTTATAATCTTCTTTTAACTTATGAACATGCTTTTATAATTCATACTCAGAACCTCATCTTTGGAAAATGGCAATATATTAGCTAACGCAGAAGAAATCGTCGCACACAACAAATCGCGACAGTCTCTAACGCCATGTCTTTATTCTGGATTATAAACCTTACAAGCTATTAATACAACAAAAAATACCTATTAGGCAACTCTTGGCTTCATTTTCTATGCTTGAGTTTTAATTTGTGTAATTAGTAACGGTCAGCTAGGCCTACAGTGAGGGTGTCGGGTACGCTCTACTCCTCCCTCCCGCTCCCGATATCAGTTGGCCATTTTTACTCTGCAGTTATTTTTTTATTACGCTGCAAAATGGGTCCTACTAAGCTGACCATGGAGGAAAAGAGCAAGGCGATGGCATTAGCTGGTGAAGGCCTGAGCAACCGAGAGATTGGAAGGCGGTTAAGAAGGTCAGAAACAGCCATTCGTCGGGTGAAACAGGCAGCGGCAACACTCGGGACAGGCGCCACACCACACCGCAAGAAAGGCACAGGGAGGAAGAGGAAGACAGACACAAGGACAGACAAGATGCTGGAGCGACAAGTGAAGAAAGACCCGTTTGTGACTGCAAAGGAACTTAAGGAGATGTACCCTGATCTGTTGGGAGAGGTGTCTGTGCGCACAGTTCAAGTCCGCCTGCAGAAGGACCTCAAGTTGCCGTGTCGTCGTGCTGCACACAAACCTCTCCTCACCAAGAAAATGAAGAAACAACGGGTAGATTTTTGTAAAAGGCATGCAGACTGGACGCAAGAAGATTGGCGCAGAGTGATGTTCAGCGATGAAAGTGCCTTCAAAACCATCTCTAGGAGGCAGAAACTGGTGCGTCGTCCTTCAGGCAGCGATCGGTTCGACAGTCACTATACGGTGAAATTTCCAGCTGGTGTGATGGTGTGGGGCTGCATTAGTGGTGAAAAGGGAACTGGTGGTCTGTACTTTTTAAATAAGAACGTGAATATGAATGCCAAATTGTACGTTAGTGTCTTGGAAAGTCATATGTTGCCATTTTACCAGACACACGAGAATGCCACTTTCCTCCAGGACGGTGCACCATGCCATAGGGCCAACATTGTCAGACATTGGCTCACAGAAAAACATGTAGACTTAATGGAGTGGCCAGGACATAGCCCAGATCTTAACCCAATCGAAAATCTGTGGAATGATATGAAAAGAAAGCTAGGCAAGCTCCCAATATCCAATGTTGACTGTTTGGTAGTGAAGATAAGGAAGCTGTGGGCGGAGGTTGATGATGATTATTGTAAAAAATTGGCTGACAGTATGCCAAAGCGTATCAAAGCTGTGTTAAAAGTTAATGGAGAAATGACTAAATACTAATAATCCTTCATGACATAAAAAATGTGTTTCATTCATCCTAAATAATATTATAAGGTTAGTAAATCATCCGTGGCTACGGATTTCAGCTGGTGCGACGATTTCTTTTGCGTTAGCCTTACTCCCGACAAAACAAGTGTCAACAAGAGGGCTTGACTTATCATATTTTAAAAGTAGATTTTTTATTTGATAAAAAGATATTGCCGACACTTCCACTCGGCACATCAACTTTACTCAGCGGTAACGTATGAACAAAACGCATATATATATATATATATATATATATATATATATATATATATATATATATATATATATATATATATATATATATATATATATATATATATATTTTTTTTTTTTTTTTTTTTTTTTCGGTGCCTCAGGGTCAGACACGCAGACAACTATGAAAATTTTTAATCTCTATAATTTATTATATCAACAGTTTCCCCAAACCCTTTAAAAATCTAAGTATATATAAACAGATGATCGAAATCTTTGATTAAGGGTATTTACAAATATATTAACATTAATAAACTTATATACATATACTTATTCTAAAAAACATAACAAAATGATAATAAAAGTATACATGCATAACAACTTGTTAACAAAAATATACAATAATAACAAGACAAAATTTCAATGAGCAAATTTGCAAACAGCCTCCAGCCACACAGCGAACGTGACTTACACTGTGTTAACAAGAATATCCTTGACTCTGACTCAGCTGCATTAAATTAATTTTATACGTGACGTCAAATACTCTGTTTCCCTAAATGGCTGGTGACAACTACAAACAAGCAGTTACAGCAAAGCAATTACAAATATATCGAAACCTAATTCAAGTCAATGAATAACACAAAATCTTAATTATGAATACCCATAACAATACACCCGATATATATATATATATATATTTATATATATATATATATATATATATATATATATATATATATATATATATATATATATATATATATATATATATATATATATATATATATATATATATATATATATATATATATATATATATATATATATATATATATATATATATTCTTGAGTATTGGGAGCTCTGCTGTTGATTCTCAATTGATGTTTCCAGACTGTCTTTTTCGTTTTCTTGGTAGATCGTTTACTGAGGAGAGGTTTGCTTCTATAACTCATATGAAGCTTGTTGAGGGTCTGTTCATGTGGTTTATGATATATGGTAATCATAACCACTACCTAAATGATAAATTGCCCCCATTGTTTGCTTGTTCAAGGGTTGAAGTAGCCTTAGAAACACGAGGATACAGGTAGCGTGATGGAGTTGATTGATGGTGGTTGTAGAGTAGTTATTGTTTGTTCTTTGTCTCTTCAGAGTTGTAAGGTGTAGTTATAGCAAGGTAGAGACTTCTATGTAGCACAAGAAGTTTATTGAAAACCAAGTTGGATAATACAAGAGTCTTAACTTAGGCTGGAGAGCTAAGTTAGAAAGAGACCTACTAGATTGAGCCTTGAGGTCTAATACAGAATGAGTGATTTTAGAGTGTCTGCCTCTGTCGAGGCCTGGTTGACCCCTGGTGACCCTGCTGACTTGATTAGTCTATGATACTTCCGTAGCTGGCCTGGTGACCCGTAACCCTGCTAGTAGTCTAGTGACGTCAATGCTGAGCTGACATGTTTAGTCTGGCCCCCTTCCTATCTATCACGGTTACCGTTCATGTTGCCTTTGTGCCTGGCCTGGATCACGAGAACTGAACATGTAGTCCCTGTTGTGTCTACCTTACATCTTGGTACATGTGTGTTACATGTGACTCAGTTCCTATACTGTATATGTAGAATAACCAGTAATGTCATGCTCCAAGTAGTGATACACGAGCTCCTGTTGTGGCCCATGAGTTTGAGATGGGTTTGGATCGGTGTTTGACAGCACAGATTGGCAGTAACTCTATGCTATGTTTGTTAGGGAGTGGAATGGGTAGCCATGTCCAGTGTTTGATTCTGGTACGTTGGATGACTTTAATCATGCAGTGAATTCTTTCCTGTTGCTGTGAATGCGTTTTTTATGTTCCTGTGATGTGGGTGTCTGTTGGGTTACTTGGATAATATGGTAAGATCTAATAATTTCATTCAGGTGTCAGTTTCACTTACTTTAATAATAATAATTTGGTAAGCTTCATGGTCCAAGGTGGTTCTGAGAATCATTAGACTGTTTCGACTTCTCAGGAGTGATAATATTGTTGTCTAAGTTGAATATTGCATAGATATATATTTTATCAGTGTACATGTTTGATGACCATTGTTTTACAGGGACTTGGAAGCATACGGTTTGGCCTGACATGGGTACACCTCATCAACCCACCCCATTCCTACCTATTCTTTGTTCTTCCCATTCTCTGACCCCTTCTCGTTCTTCATTCTGAGTTTCTGTGTCCTTCACATCTTTCACATACCTTTTCCCAACGTCCTTACACCATCTCTCCCCTCCTCACCACATTCCTTATACCACCATTCCCTGCCCTTCATAATTTTCACACTTCCTTTCCCAGCCTCAGCATACCTCTTACTTCACACGTTCCTGCTTGAACACACCTCCTACTCTCCTAGTCCTGGATTCTACACCATTTTCGCCATCTCTCTCATTCCTACCGAACCTCCCTCACCCCCTACCCTCCTCCGCCATGGCTATCACTTCCTTCGACTCCATCTTCACTCACATTGGAAGTTTCGGGCGCTTTCAGATGGTAAGTATAGAGTATTGCATGAATAAAGGAATTGATGAAAGAATATTGTTCTTCCTATTCTTACCAATAACTGTTTCATCCATCACTCTTGTCCCCATCAGATGCTCTTCATGATCAATTGCTACATCAATATGATCTTCGCGTTTGTACATTTTGGTCAGCTATTTATGACCCTCACGCCTCCCCACTGGTGCGCTGCCCCCAATGAACTCTTTGATTCTGACCTCAACCTCACCTTGGAGCAGATCAAGGAACTCACAGTGCCCAAGGACGAGACCACTGGCAAGTTTGCCAAATGCAAGATGTACCAGGTCAACTTTACCCAGGTATGTGTCATGGCAAATGCCGTATCCAAATTCATAGTATAAGGACTGTCAGCTTACATAGATTAGTACTTTTAATAGACCTTGTCAAGGAACTATCCTGGTCCAAATTAAGTTTCTCGATCTTCGTTTTTTGCGGCAAACAATTCCGTTTCGGATGGACGTAAAATTAATTATTGCAAAGTGGTCTTCAGGAGTTAGCAAACGATATAGTTCTACAAAACAAAGCTATATGTTCGTATTGAGAATGGAGGAACCGATACACGTTGGAAAAATAATTTCAACCATGTCTGCATAATTTCTTTTAAACATTCTCCTTCAGATAATCAGTTGTTCTTTCAAAATTCACTGTTACAATCAGAGTCTTCTATAAATATGATATGTGTCACTGTCACATCTAATCTTTCCTGGAAACCTCACATAACTGCCATAGCTTGAAGTGCATACAAGAAACACGATATAGTTTTCAGATTTCAAAGGAATATTCACGCCCTCCCAACTACTAACGCTGTACAAAGTTCTGATCTTTCCCTAGACAACGTATTTTTCTTATGTTTGGAAACATTCTCAACAAGGGTACTAGATGCCATTCCGAGGAAGGCTTTCCATCTCATCAATGACCTTGCACTGCCCTATATACTTGATCACTTACCCCTCCGTTACATCCCTTTATCTTCTTCCTCTATTTCCATAGCAATACTACTAAGGATTTCAGAGACATTGCAAGCTCGTTTTTTCAGATTAACTCTGTAACGAACACTCGTATTAGTACGAGCGTTCGCTAGAGTTTAGTACACACAGTGTCCTAATTTATAAGGATATTATGAATCACTAATTGTGAATTATAAAGACACTTGTGCCTATACCAAGAAGCATAAACTGGATTTGCCAGACATGGAAACGAACACAAATAGTGACGTATTGTCTGTGACGGATGAAAAGCTCCACCTACACTCTCCCTCCTCAACTTCCACCCCTTCTTCTCTCCATCTCCTTAATTTCCTCACCTGCCATCCCCCAGCCCCCCAAAGTCTCTCTCCCTCTCCCTCTCTCATCAATTATGGGCAGTGACGCATACATCATACCTATGAAAATAAGGTATACATTAATAATTGGTCGTGGCTTTGTTTCATGACTTTGTTGCTGATAGGCACACATTAAATAAAGGCTGGAGTAGGACACTGTGTCAATAATAACCACCAATACTGTCGGTAACGCAATGGTTTGGTGGTATGGTGGCGCTATCTTATGGTATGTACTGATAGTGGTGATAGGGTTCCTTTATCGGCGAAGTGTAATAAAAGCCGTGGTGGTCGTGCTACAAGTATACGACTGACGCCCTGAGTCTACATCAGGATGAAGGAGAAAAGTAACCAAACACAAGTATAACAACTGAACAGTCGTTTTGCCATCAATCATGGTGGTTATTCTTCTACTACCCCACCCTACTCTCATGTGTGGATACATTAAGATATGTTACACAATAATAACCAAATGCAGTAGGCTACTACTAACACATTATGCATGCCTTTATCGAATATTCATACAGTTATCTCGAAAAAATATTGTATTTTACATAGCGAGAGTCAAGGAGAGGGAGGGGAGGGAGGGCAGACGGGTAAAGTGTAGGAGGAGGTGGAGAGACATGGTAGAGAGGGGAGAGGCAGGGGAGGGAGAGCGGACGGGGAAGGTGCCCATTACAAAGATATTTCCAGAATACGAGCTTGTACTCACCGTAATACATAACTCACTCATTTATTCAGATTCTATCTTTCTACACGTGTGTGAGAGAGAGAAAAAAAGAAAGAGAGAGATGTGTAGGGGGGGGGGGGGCTGGGGGAGGGCAGGTGAGGTAATTAAGGAGATGGAGAGAAGAAGGGGTGGAAGTTGAGGAGGGAGAGTGTAGGTGGAGCTTTTCATACGTCACAGACAACACGTCACTATTTGTGTTCGTTTCCATGTCTGGCAAATCCAGTTTATGTTTCTTGGTATAGGCACAGGTGTCTTTATAATTTACAATTAGTGATTCATGATATTCTTATAAATTAGGACACTGTGTGTACTAAACTCTAGCGAACGCTTCTACTGATACGAGTGTTAGTTACTGAGTTATTCTGAAAAAACGAGCTTGCAATGTCTCTGAAATCCTTAGTAGAAAGCAATATCCTCCCTTCTAAGGTCCCGAACACACGGGCGCTTTGTTGTCGGCACCCAAAGACGACACAAGTGGTACTTCCGTGGCTGATAACGGCGATTTGTGGTTAAAGTTGCAGATTGGCCAGTGTGTATAGCTGGCGGCGACATGGAAACGACGGTCCCAGCGGCGGTCAAATTGAGACCCAATAGAGGTGGGAAAATTTGCTGGCCACTGAGGTACCATATGTGGTCCGTGTATCCCGGGCCTAAAATACAATTCGCCGCCACTCGTCACTGGGATCCGCGTCTCCTCTCCACAAACGCCGACGCACTCACTTGTGTGTTCAAGTTCGAGTCAAAACAATGGAAACCTATGGCCCCGTCCCTGCTACTGCATGTGGGCCTGGCGTGGCGACCACAAAGTGCCCATATGGCCCTGGCCATAGTCACTATGTCACTTTACCAAGCCACAGACTTACACGTTATAAAAATTAGTACTATATATAAATACTAAGTAAAATGGGTAACACTCACATTCACTCCACCTCTGAAGCACACGAAATTCTCGGCCCCAACGCAAGTATTTGTAATCACAACAAAAGTCCCTAGCTTTGTAGAACGGAGGTGTTCCATGAACGAGTTAGTTAAATCTGGACTATCAGATCTAATATTCAGTAAACATAGAGAATCACACAAATCCTTCTGTTCGCCTTTTTAATCACTCGCCATATTGTACTACTTTCTAAAGGTTTATCCCGTCTTCTTTTACCCTCATAATCCTTGTCAAAAACACTTTATACTACTCTCCTTCTCTCTTGATTTTTCACAATAATGACAAAATGATAATAATAACAATAATTGTTCAAGAATAATGTTTTGTACATTTCTATGCTTTTCTTAGCAAGCTACACTTATTATAAAAGCAAAACAAGGAATACATATATATTAAAGTTTATGTATCAGTGCTTAACGTGACTCTTCCTGCAGGTGGTTGGCGGTAATCTGAGCGGACCAGACCCGACATGGCCCAATACAACCTGCATCAACGGCTGGACATATGACTTTTCCCTCTACTACTCCACCATCACTTCACAGGTAATTACTGTAGAGTGTAGACTGTCCTGCCGCTAACCCCACCATTACCTGTATTACTAACCTCGTCACCAACTTAGTCACTAGAAACACTACTTCCAGTATCGTTATATTCATCAGCACCTGTTATTTTACCCTTTACCACTTCTTGTGCAACTAACTTCATATGTATCTGTGTGCCACTAGTAATATGTGACTGGAAATTAATAATGTTAAGTGATGTATTTATTAATACTGGTAATTTACTGTTATCTTACCCAGACTTCTTTGGACGCTCGTTGTGTTGGCTTCAACGATCGTCAGCAGAGGTTAATCTATCCTCGTTTATTCCAACTTCCATCAACATTGATATATTTGTAGGATTCTTTTCATTATATATTCACTATAGTAGAAATAACAGAATTGTAAGGTGTACAAAAACAACCAATTTACAATTACTTTACTCTATTTATCAATTTCAGTCAAGCGTCAACAATAAATTTATTAAACAACTGATAAATTAATTACCACACGCATACACTTCCACACAAATTGAAAGCTAGCTAGCTAATATCGCAATAAATTGAGTTACTGTACTCATATGTTCTCGTAACAGTCTTCATTTATCTTCTACAATTGTTCTCTCCTGCGATTTTTCTTATGATTTTCCCACGATAATCCTAGCTTACTTCAATTCTAATGATTAAGCAAAACTAACACTGTGATTAATTAATTATTAGGTGCTATTTCAAGACCTTCCTACTCAATTACTTTATCAATATTCAAATTCAAGCTACACTGCAACGAGTTCAGAATCTACAACTTGAAGATCGGTACATAGACTTCAGTTAAAGATTATGTCCTTACACCTGTGAATTTTCAATGTCAATACACACAGTATCACTCGTAATTCTTACCTTAGGTACGAGGTAGACACT
Source organism: Petrolisthes cinctipes (assembly GCA_033782935.1). Lineage (NCBI taxonomy): Eukaryota > Metazoa > Arthropoda > Malacostraca > Decapoda > Porcellanidae > Petrolisthes > Petrolisthes cinctipes. The sequence goes on along the minus strand of JAWQEG010000227.1, from coordinate 443,828 downwards.
AAGGCAAGCCTTCTACCGGTCTCAACGAGAGAGACTTCCCTTCCTACCTTATTTATCAACCAATTATCTGTTGCAATCGATTAATAATATAACCATGAAGCCTTGGAATACTGGTAGTTTACCAAGCTATTCGACTTCAGGTTATCTCTTCGTCACGAGAGAAAAAGGTAAGATAAGAGAGAGCAAGTATGAGCAACACATGTGATATCACCCGTAGAGTAGGCTGAACTGATTCAAAAGCGGCTACCAGTCTAGCTGGGCGGCGCTACGTAGCCACAGCCAATGGAGCGTGTTTGCGAGAAATGCCTGGAGCCATACCGATTTGTTTGAATGCGCACCTATGCTGACTAACTTGACATCCTACACATCAGTTATACATGCAATTCTAATTCACAATGCACTTCACGATATCATATGCAATTCAAGGAATTAATCTTACTCGGCATGATTAATTCCTTCGGCAATAATACGAGCGAGAATTATGGACAAGTCGACAGTTGGGGAGGGACGCTAACCAATGGTGCAGCGAAAATTTTCCCCCAAGGCAGCCCTCAAAACTTGTACCTCAATATGGTACAGCTAGCTAGCTACACATAACCAGTAGATTATACTCTGACTGGCTCAATTAAGCCCTATTCTCTATGCTACGATATTATTTTTATTATGCCACGAGCATCGACTCGTGACATAATATCTTTATCCGCGCCACTGCATCCAATATAACTATTCTGTCATCTAGTTACAGTTCCAAAATGTTCAGTTCTTTACTCTGTAATAATAACTATTAACATATATGAGGAAGATGAATAGTGGAGAGTTGGTAGTACAAAACAACATACCAGTGGAGGCATGGAGAAGTTTCGGAGAGATGCCTGTAGAGTTGTTCACTCGATTATTTTAAAATCAATAAAGGGGATAGGATGACTGAGGAATGGAGAAGTAGTATATTGATACAGATCTTGAAGAATAAGGGTGAAGTGCAGTGTTGCAGTAACGACAGAGCAGCTACAGCATAATGCTATGGGAAAGATACAAGGTTGAAAGGAGATATGGTCATCTGCGAAAAAAAAATATGATTTTATGCCTTGAAAGATCATCAGAGAAGCATAGACTGCTTTAAGAGTGATGATTGAAAAATATACAGGAGACCAGAAAGAGTTGAACCGAGTGTTTGTGGATGTAGAAAAAGTGTTATGAGGACCAACATACTTATACTCGAAAGTGTAGAGTCCATAACGAGTATTGTTCTCAGAGACGAACTCCGTGTTACTCTACGCTAGATACAGACTCTCAGGCTGATTGTACTATGTTACACAAAAGTCGTGTCCATTACCCAGCCACAGTGAGAATTCAAGTAAACTGAGTTTGAAGTTTCGGAACAGCTGAGGAAATGCTATGATCAGCTTACAGATGTCGCCTTTTGACGTGTTGGGAGGGTGGGGGAGGGGGAGGGAAACTGGAGGCTTGGGGCTGGATGAGACTGGAATATTACCACGTTTCTGATAATGTTAGAGATGGTTAATTTAACTGAGAGATAAGTTTATATGGAGTGATACCAAAAGATAAAACGAGTTAAAATCTGAATAACTTAAATCCTATAGAACAAATATTACTGCACATAGCTGTATCAGCTCATGCTGATACATAAGACTGAGTCAGGCTTTGGTCTACAACTCACGCAAGGGAACGTGAGGTGGCCATAGCAGCATCATTAACGGTCTTGCATTGGCTTCACCTCATTCTAAAGCTGGAAGACCCACAGTAAAGTGGAGACCAAGAAGTTACACAACTTATTAGGTCTGCAATGTTTAAGGGACCCAAAAATATCGAATTTTCGGAGTTTTGAGCCTGAATTTGAGATATAAACGGGTACAGAAGATGCATGCACATATCGACTTTGGGCACCCAAAATATCGATTTTGAGCATGTTTTGGGCCTGTATTTTTAAAATACTATAACACTGTGTAGACATGTACAGATCGCTTCTGGGACACAAAAATATCGATTTTAGGGTGTTTTGAGTCTGAATTTGAGATATAAACGGGTACAGAAGAGGCATGCACATATCGACTTTTTGCACCTAAAATATCGATTTTGAGCATGTTTTGGGTCTGTATCATGAAAACTTTCTAGCAAGAAGTAGGCATGTACAGATTGCTTCTGGGACTCAAAAATATCGAATTTTCAAGTGTTTTGAACCTGAATTTGGGATATAAACGGGTACAGAAGATGCATACACATATTGACTTTGGGCAGCTAAAATATCAATTTACAGCATGTTTTAGGCCTTTATATTAAAAATACTCTAACACGGAGTATGCATGTACAGATGGCTTTTGGGACCCAAAAATATCGAATATTCGGGTGTTTTGAGTCTGAATTTGAGATATAAACGGGTACAGAAGATGCATGCACATATCGACTTTGGGCACCCAAAATATCGATTTTGAGCATGCTTTGAGCCTGTATTTTTAAAATACTCTAACACGGAGTAGACAAGTACAGATCGCTTCTGGGACCCAAATAAATCGAATTTTCGGTTTTTCTGAGCCTGAATTTGAGATATGAACAGGTACAGAAGATGCATGCACATATCGACTTCGGGCACCTAAAATATCGATTTTTAGCATGTTTTGGGCCTGTATATTGAAAATACTCAAACACGGTGTAGACATGTACAGATCGCTTCTGGGACACAAAAATATCGATTTTTTGGGTGTTTTGAGCCTGAATTTGAGATATAAACGGGTACAGAAGATGCATGCACATATCGACTTTGGCACCCAAAATATCGATTTTTAGTATGTTTTGGGCGTATAATTTGAAAATATTCTAGCACTGAGTAGGCATGTACAGATCGCTTCTGGGACCCAAAAATATCGAATTTTCGGGTGGTTTGAGCTAGAAATTGGGATATAGACGGATACCGAAGATGCATACATATATTGACTTTGGGCAGCTAAAATATCGATTTTGAGCATGTTTTGGGTCTGTATCTTGAAAACATTCTAGCAAGAAGTAGGCATGTACAGATTGCTTCTTGGACCCAAAAATATCGAATTTTCGAGTGTTTTGAACCTGAATTTGGGATATAGACGGGTACAGAAGATGCATACACATATTGACTTTGGGCAGCTAAAATATCGATTTTCAGCCTGTTTTAGGCCTCTATTTTGAAAATACTCTAACACGGAGTATGCATGTACACATTGCTTTTGGGACCCAAAAATATCGAATATTCGGGTGTTTTGAGTCTGAATTTGAGATATAAACAGGTACAGAAGATGCATGCACATATCGACTTTGGGCGCCCAAAATATCGATTTTAAGCATGTTTTGGGCCTGTATTTTTAAAATACTCTAACACTGAGTAGACACGTACAGATCGCTTCTGGAACCCAAATAAATCGAATTTTCGGGTGTTCTGAGCCTGAATTTGAGATATGAACGGATACAGAAGATGCATACACATATTGACTTTGGGCACCTAAAATATAGATTTTCGGCATGTTTTGGGCCTGTATTTTGAAAATACATTAACACGGAGTAGGCATGTACAGATCGCTTCTGGGACACTAAAATATCGACTTTTCGGATGTTTTAAGCCTGAATTTGAGATATAAACGGGTACAGAAGATGCATGCACATATCGACTTTTCACACCTAAAATATCGATTTTGAGCATGTTTTGGGCCTGAATTTTTAAAATACTCTAACACTGAGTAGACACGTACAAATCGCTTCTAGGACCCAAATAAATCGAATTTTCGGTTGTTCTGAGCCTGAATTTGAGATATGAACAGGTACAGAAGATGCATGCACATATCGACTTCGGGCACCTAAAATATCGATTTTGAGCATGTTTTGGGCCTGTATTCTGAAAATACTCAAACACTGTGTAGACATGTACAGATCATTTCTGGGACACAAAAATATCGATTTTTTGGGTGTTTTGAGCCTGAATTTGAGATATAAACGGGTACAGAAGATGCATGCACATTTCGACTTTTTGCACCTAAAATATCGATTTTGAGCATGTTTTGGGTCTGTATCTTGAAAACATTCTAGCAAGAAGTAGGCATGTACAGATTGCTTCTGGGACCCAAAAATATCGAATTTTCGAGTGTTTTGAACCTGAATTTGGGATATAGACGGGTACAGAAGATGCATACACATATTGACTTTGGGCAGCTAAAATATCGATTTTCAGCATGTTTTAGGCCTGTATTTTGAAAATACTCTAACACGGAGTATGCATGTACACATTGCTTTTGGGACCCAAAAATATCGAATATTCGGGTGTTTTGAGCCTGAATTTGAGATATGAACGGATACAGAAGATGCATACACATATTGACTTTGGGCACCTAAAATATAGATTTTCGGCATGTTTTGGGCCTGTATTTTGAAAATACATTAACACGGAGTAAGCATGTACAGATCATTTCTGGGACACTAAAATATCGACTTTTCGGGTGTTTTAAGCCTGAATTTGAGATATAAACGGGTACAGAAGATGCATGCACATATCGACTTTTCACACCTAAAATATCGATTTATAGCATGTTTTAAGCCTGTATTTTAAAAACATTCTAGCACTGAGTAGGCATGTGCAGATCGCTTATGGGACCCAAAAATATCGAATTTTCGGAGTTTTGAGCCAGAAATTGGGATATAACCGGGTACAGAAGATGCATGCACATATTGACTTTGGGCAGCTAAAATATCGATTTACAGCATGTTTTAGGCCTGTATTTTAAAAATACTCTAACACGGAGTATGCATGTACAGATGGCTTTTGGGACCCAAAAATATCGAATATTCGGGTGTTTTGAGTCTGAATTTGAGATATAAACGGGTACAGAAGATGCATGCACATATCGACTTTGGGCACCCAAAATATCGATTTCGAGCATGTTTTGAGCCTGTATTTTTAAAATACTCTAACACGGAGTAGACACGTACAAATCGCTTCTGGGACCCAAATAAATAGAATTTTCGGTTGTTCTGAGCCTGAATTTGAGATATGAACAGGTACAGAAGATGCATGCACATATCGACTTCGGGCACCTAAAATATCGATTTTGAGCATGTTTTGGGCCTGTATTTTGAAAATACTCAAACACGGTGTAGACATGTACAGATCATTTCTGGGACACAAAAATATCGATTTTTTGGGTGTTTTGAGCCTGAATTTGAGATATGAACGGATACAGAAGATGGATACACATATTGACTTTGGGCACCTAAAATATAGATTTTCGGCATGTTTTGGGCCTGTATTTTGAAAATACTTTAACACGGAGTAGGCATGTACAGATCATTTCTGGGACACTAAAATATCGACTTTTCGGGTGTTTTAAGCCTGAATTTGAGATATAAACGGGTACAGAAGATGCATGCACATATCGACTTTTCACACTTAAAATATCGATTTTGAGCATGTTTTGGGTCTGTATCTTGAAAACATTCTAGCAAGAAGTAGGCATGTACAGATTGCTTCTTGGACCCAAAAATATCGAATTTTCGAGTGTTTTGAACCTGAATTTGGGATATAGACGGGTACAGAAGATGCATACACATATTGACTTTGGGCAGCTAAAATATCGATTTTCAGCATGTTTTAGGCCTGTATTTTGAAAATACTCTAGCACGGAGTATGCATGTACACATTGCTTTTGGGACCCAAAAATATCGAATATTCGGGTGTTTTGAGTCTGAATTTGGGATATAAACGGGTACAGAAGATGCATGCACATATCGACTTTGGGCACCCAAAATATCGATTTTGAGCATGTATTGGGAATGAATTTTTAAAATACTCTAACACTGAGTAGACACGTACAAATCGCTTCTGGGACCCAAATAAATCGAATTTTCGGTTGTTCTGAGCCTGAATTTGAGATATGAACAGGTACAGAAGATGCATGCACATATCGACTTCGGGCACCTAAAATATCGATTTTGAGCATGTTTTGGGCCTGTATTTTGAAAATACTCAAACACGGTGTAGACATGTACAGATCATTTCTGGGACACAAAAATATCGATTTTTTTGGGTGTTTTGAGCCAGAATTTGAGATATAAACGGGTACAGAAGATGCATGCACATATCGACTTTGGCACCCAAAATATCGATTTTTAGTATGTTTTGGGCGTATAATTTGAAAATATTCTAGCACTGAGTAGGCATGTACAGATCGCTTCTGGGACCCAAAAATATCGAATTTTCGGGTGTTTTGAGCCAGAAATTGGGATATAGACGGATACTGAAGATGCATACACATATTGACTTTGGGCAGCTAAAATATCGATTTTCAGCATGTTTTAGGCCTGTATTTTGAAAATACTCTAACACGGAGTATGCATGTACACATTGCTTTTGGGACCCAAAAATATCGAATATTCGGGTGTTTTGAGTCTGAATTTGAGATATAAACAGGTACAGAAGATGCATGCACATATCGACTTTGGGCGCCCAAAATATCGATTTTGAGCATGTTTTGGGCCTGTATTTTTAAAATACTCTAACACTGAGTAGACACGTACAGATCGCTTCTGGAACCCAAATAAATCGAATTTTCGGGTGTTCTGACCCTGAATTTGAGATATGAACGGATACAGAAGATGCATACACATATTGACTTTGGGCACCTAAAATATAGATTTTCGGCATGTTTTGGGCCTGTATTTTGAAAATACATTAACACGGAGTAGGCATGTACAGATCGCTTCTGGGACACTAAAATATCGATTTTAGGGTGTTTTGAGTCTGAATTTGAGATATAAACGGGTACAGAAGAGGCATGCACATATAGACTTTTTGCACCGATAATATCGATTTTGAGCATGTTTTGGGTCTGTATCATGAAAACTTTCTAGCAAGAAGTAGGCATGTACAGATTGCTTCTGGGACTCAAAAATATCGAATTTTCAAGTGTTTTGAACCTGAATTTGGGATATAAACGGGTACAGAAGATGCATACACATATTGACTTTGGGCAGCTAAAATATCGATTTACAGCATGTTTTAGGCCTGTATTTTAAAAATACTCTAACACGGAGTATGCATGTACAGATGGCTTTTGGGACCCAAAAATATCGAATATTCGGGTGTTTTGAGTCTGAATTTGAGATATAAACGGGTACAGAAGATGCATGCACATATCGACTTTGGGCACCCAAAATATCGATTTTGAGCATGCTTTGAGCCTGTATTTTTAAAATACTCTAACACGGAGTAGACAAGTAAAGATCGCTTCTGGGACCCAAATAAATCGAATTTTCGGGTGTTCTGAGCCTGAATTTGAGATATGAACAGGTACAGAAGATGCATGCACATATGGACTTCGGGCACCTAAAATATCGATTTTTAGCATGTTTTGGGCCTGTATTTTGAAAATACTCAAACACGGTGTAGACATGTACAGATCATTTCTGGGACACAAAAATATCGATTTTTTGGGTGTTTTGAGCCTGAATTTGAGATATAAACGGGTACAGAAGATGCATGCACATTTCGACTTTTTGCACCTAAAATATCGATTTTGAGCATGTTTTGGGTCTGTATCTTGAAAACATTCTAGCAAGAAGTAGGCATGTACAGATTGCTTCTGGGACCCAAAAATATCGAATTTTCGAGTGTTTTGAACCTGAATTTGGGATATAGACGGGTACAGAAGATGCATACACATATTGACTTTGGGCAGCTAAAATATCGATTATCTGCATGTTTTAGGCCTGTATTTTGAAAATACTCTAACACGGAGTATGCATGTACACATTGCTTTTGGGACCCAAAAATATCGAATATTCGGGTGTTTTGAGTCTGAATTTGAGATATAAACAGGTACAGAAGATGCATGCACATATCGACTTTGGGCACCCAAAATATCGATTTTGAGCATGTTTTGGGCCTGAATTTTTAAAATACTCTAACACTGAGTAGACAAGTACAAATCGCTTCTGGGACCCAAATAAATCGAATTTTCGGTTGTTCTGAGCCTGAATTTGAGATATGAACAGGTACAGAAGATGCATGCACATATCGACTTCGGGCACCTAAAATATCGATTTTGAGCATGTTTTGGGCCTGTATTTTGAAAATACTCAAACACTGTGTAGACATGTACAGATCATTTCTGGGACACAAAAATATCGATTTTTTGGGTGTTTTGAGCCTGAATTTGAGATATAAACGGGTACAGAAGATGCATGCACATTTCGACTTTTTGCACCTAAAATATCGATTTTGAGCATGTTTTGGGTCTGTATCTTGAAAACATTCTAGCAAGAAGTAGGCATGTACAGATTGCTTCTGGGACCCAAAAATATCGAATTTTCGAGTGTTTTGAACCTGAATTTGGGATATAGACGGGTACAGAAGATGCATACACATATTGACTTTGGGCAGCTAAAATATCGATTTTCTGCATGTTTTAGGCCTGTATTTTGAAAATACTCTAACACGGAGTATGCATGTACACATTGCTTTTGGGACCCAAAAATATCGAATATTCGGGTGTTTTGAGCCTGAATTTGAGATATGAACGGATACAGAAGATGCATACACATATTGACTTTGGGCACCTAAAATATAGATTTTCGGCATGTTTTGGGCCTGTATTTTGAAAATACATTAACACGGAGTAGGCATGTACAGATCATTTCTGGGACACTAAAATATCGACTTTTCGGATGTTTTAAGCCTGAATTTGAGATATAAACGGGTACAGAAGATGCATGCACATATCGACTTTTCACACCTAAAATATCGATTTTGAGCATGTTTTGGGCCTGAATTTTTAAAATACTCTAACACTGAGTAGACACGTACAAATCGCTTCTAGGACCCAAATAAATCGAATTTTCGGTTGTTCTGAGCCTGAATTTGAGATATGAACAGGTACAGAAGATGCATGCACATATCGACTTCGGGCACCTAAAATATCGATTTTGAGCATGTTTTGGGCCTGTATTCTGAAAATACTCAAACACTGTGTAGACATGTACAGATCATTTCTGGGACACAAAAATATCGATTTTTTGGGTGTTTTGAGCCTGAATTTGAGATATAAACGGGTACAGAAGATGCATGCACATTTCGACTTTTTGCACCTAAAATATCGATTTTGAGCATGTTTTGGGTCTGTATCTTGAAAACATTCTAGCAAGAAGTAGGCATGTACAGATTGCTTCTGGGACCCAAAAATATCGAATTTTCGAGTGTTTTGAACCTGAATTTGGGATATAGACGGGTACAGAAGATGCATACACATATTGACTTTGGGCAGCTAAAATATCGATTTTCAGCATGTTTTAGGCCTGTATTTTGAAAATACTCTAACACGGAGTATGCATGTACACATTGCTTTTGGGACCCAAAAATATCGAATATTCGGGTGTTTTGAGCCTGAATTTGAGATATGAACGGATACAGAAGATGCATACACATATTGACTTTGGGCACCTAAAATATAGATTTTCGGCATGTTTTGGGCCTGTATTTTGAAAATACATTAACACGGAGTAGGCATGTACAGATCATTTCTGGGACACTAAAATATCGACTTTTCGGGTGTTTTAAGCCTGAATTTGAGATATAAACGGGTACAGAAGATGCATGCACATATCGACTTTTCACACCTAAAATATCGATTTATAGCATGTTTTAAGCCTGTATTTTAAAAACATTCTAGCACTGAGTAGGCATGTGCAGATCGCTTATGGGACCCAAAAATATCGAATTTTCGGAGTTTTGAGCCAGAAATTGGGATATAACCGGGTACAGAGGATGCATGCACATATTGACTTTGGGCAGCTAAAATATCGATTTACAGCATGTTTTAGGCCTGTATTTTAAAAATACTCTAACACGGAGTATGCATGTACAGATGGCTTTTGGGACCCAAAAATATCGAATATTCGGGTGTTTTGAGTCTGAATTTGAGATATAAACGGGTACAGAAGATGCATGCACATATCGACTTTGGGCACCCAAAATATCGATTTTGAGCATGCTTTGAGCCTGTATTTTTAAAATACTCTAACACGGAGTAGACAAGTAAAGATCGCTTCTGGGACCCAAATAAATCGAATTTTCGGGTGTTCTGAGCCTGAATTTGAGATATGAACAGGTACAGAAGATGCATGCACATATGGACTTCGGGCACCTAAAATATCGATTTTTAGCATGTTTTGGGCCTGTATTTTGAAAATACTCAAACACGGTGTAGACATGTACAGATCATTTCTGGGACACAAAAATATCGATTTTTTGGGTGTTTTGAGCCTGAATTTGAGATATAAACGGGTACAGAAGATGCATGCACATTTCGACTTTTTGCACCTAAAATATCGATTTTGAGCATGTTTTGGGTCTGTATCTTGAAAACATTCTAGCAAGAAGTAGGCATGTACAGATTGCTTCTGGGACCCAAAAATATCGAATTTTCGAGTGTTTTGAACCTGAATTTGGGATATAGACGGGTACAGAAGATGCATACACATATTGACTTTGGGCAGCTAAAATATCGATTTTCTGCATGTTTTAGGCCTGTATTTTGAAAATACTCTAACACGGAGTATGCATGTACACATTGCTTTTGGGACCCAAAAATATCGAATATTCGGGTGTTTTGAGCCTGAATTTGAGATATGAACGGATACAGAAGATGCATACACATATTGACTTTGGGCACCTAAAATATAGATTTTCGGCATGTTTTGGGCCTGTATTTTGAAAATACATTAACACGGAGTAGGCATGTACAGATCATTTCTGGGACACTAAAATATCGACTTTTCGGGTGTTTTAAGCCTGAATTTGAGATATAAACGGGTACAGAAGATGCATGCACATATCGACTTTTCACACCTAAAATATCGATTTATAGCATGTTTTAAGCCTGTATTTTAAAAACATTCTAGCACTGAGGAGGCATGTGCAGATCGCTTATGGGACCCAAAAATATCGAATTTTCGGAGTTTTGAGCCAGAAATTGGGATATAACCGGGTACAGAGGATGCATGCACATATTGACTTTGGGCAGCTAAAATATCGATTTACAGCATGTTTTAGGCCTGTATTTTAAAAATACTCTAAAACGGAGTATGCATGTACAGATGGCTTTTGGGACCCAAAAATATCGAATATTCGGGTGTTTTGAGTCTGAATTTGAGATATAAACGGGTACAGAAGATGCATGCACATATCGACTTTGGGCACCCAAAATATCGATTTTGAGCATATTTTGAGCCTGTATTTTTAAAATACTCTAACACGGAGTAGACACGTACAAATCGCTTCTGGGACCCAAATAAATCGAATTTTCGGTTGTTCTGAGCCTGAATTTGAGATATGAACAGGTACAGAAGATGCATGCACATATCGACTTCGGGCACCTAAAATATCGATTTTGAGCATGTTTTGGGCCTGTATTTTGAAAATACTCAAACACGGTGTAGACATGTACAGATCATTTCTGGGACACAAAAATATCGATTTTTTGGGTGTTTTTAGCCTGAATTTGAGATATGAACGGATACAGAAGATGCATACACATATTGACTTTGGGCACCTAAAATATAGATTTTCGGCATGTTTTGGGCCTGTATTTTGAAAATACTTTAACACGGAGTAGGCATGTACAGATCATTTCTGGGACACTAAAATATCGACTTTTCGGGTGTTTTAAGCCTGAATTTGAGATATAAACGGGTACAGAAGATGCATGCACATATCGACTTTTCACACCTAAAATATCGATTTATAGCATGTTTTAAGCCTGTATTTTAAAAACATTCTAGCACTGAGTAAGCATGTGCAGATCGCTTAAGGGACCCAAAAATATCGAATTTTCGGAGTTTTGAGCCAGAAATTGGGATATAACCGGGTACAGAGGATGCATGCACATATTGACTTTGGGCAGCTAAAATATCGATTTACAGCATGTTTTAGGCCTGTATTTAAAAAATACTCTAACACGGAGTATGCATGTACAGATGGCTTTTGGGACCCAAATAAATCGAATTTTCGGGTGTTCTGAGCCTGAATTTGAGATATGAACGGGTACTGAAGATGCATGCACATATCGACTTTGGGCACCAAAAATATCGATTTTGAGCATGTTTTGGGCCTGCATTTTGAAATACTCTAACACGGTGTAGACATGTACAGATCGCTTCTGGAACACAAAAATATCGATTTTTTGGGTGTTTTGAGCCTGAATTTGAGATATAAACGGGTACAGAAGATGCATACACATATCGACTTTGGCACCCAAAATATCGATTTTTAGTATGTTTTAGGCCTGTATTTTGAAAATACTTTAAAACGGAGTATGCATGTACAGATGGCTTTTGTGACCCAAAAATATCGAATATTCGGGTGTTTTGAGTCTGAATTTGAGATATAAACGGGTACAGAAGATGCATGCACATATCGACTTTGGGCACCCAAAATATCGATTTTGAGCATGTTTTGGGCCTGTATTTTTAAAACACTCTAACACGGAGTAGACACGTACAGATCACTTCTGGGACCCAAAAATATCGAATTTTCTGGTGTTTTGAACCTGAATTTGGGATATAGACGTGTACAGAAGATGCATACACATATTGACTTTGGGCACCTAAAATATCGATTTTCAGCATGTTTTGGGCCTGTATTTTGAAAATACATTAACACGGAGTAGGCATGTACAGATCGCTTCTGGGACCCAAAAATATCGACTTTTTGGGTGTTCTGAGCCTGAATTTGAGATATAAACGGGTACAGAAGATGCATACACATATCGACTTTGGCACCCAAAATATCGATTTTTAGTATGTTTTGGGCGTATAATTTGAAAAAATTCTAGCACTGAGTAGGCATGTACAGATCGCTACTGGGACCCAAAAATATCGAATTTTCGGGGGTTTTGAGCCAGAATTTGGGATATTACCGGGTACAGAGGATGCATGCACATATCGACTTTTTGCACCTAAAATATCGATTTTAAGCATGTTTTGGGTCTGTATCTTGAAAACATTCTAGCAAGGAGTAGGCATGTACAGGTTGCTTCTGGGACCCAAAAATATCGAATTTTCTGGTGTTTTGAACCTGAATTTGGGATATAGACGTGTACAGAAGATGCATACACATATTGACTTTGGGCACCTAAAATATCGATTTTCAGCATGTTTTGGGCCTGTATTTTGAAAATACATTAACACGGAGTAGGCATGTACAGATCGCTTCTGGGACCCAAAAATATCGACTTTTCGGGTGTTCTGAGCCTGAATTTGAGATATAAACGGGTACAGAAGATGCATGCACATATCGACTTTGGGCACCTAAAATATCGATTTTGAGCATGTTTTGGGCCTGTATTTTGAAAATACTCTAACACGGAGTATGCATGTACAGATCGCTTCTGGGACACAAAAATATCCATTTTTTGGGTGTTTTGACCCTGAATTTGAGATATAAACGGGTACAGAAGATGCACGCACATATCGACTTTTCACACCTAAAATATCATTTTTGAGCATGTTTTAAGCCTGTATTTTAAAAACATTCTAGCACTGAGTAGGCATGTGCAGATCGCTTAAGGGACCTAAAAATATCGAATTTTTGGAGTTTTGAGCCTGAATTTGAGATATAAACGGGTACAGAAGATGCATGCACATATCGACTTTTTGCACTTAAAATATCGATTTTGAGCATGTTTTGGGTCTGTATCTTGAAAACATTCTAGCAAGGAGTAGGCATGTACAGATCGCTTCTGGGACCCAAAAATATCGAATTTTCTGGTGTTTTGAACCAGAATTAGGGATATACACGGGTACAGAAGATACATACACATATTGACTTTGGGCACATAAAATATCGATTTTGAGCATGTTTTGGGCCTGTATTTTAAAAACACTCTAACACTGAGTAGACACGTACAGATCGCTTCTGGGACCCAAATAAATCGAATTTTCGGGTGTTCTGAGCCTGAATTTGTGATATGAACGGGTACAGAAGATGCATGCACATATCGACTTTGAGCACCTAAAACATCGATTTTGAGCATGTTTTGGGTCTGTATTTTAAAAATACTATAACACGGAGTAGACACGTACAGATCGCTTTTGGGACCCAAATAAATCGAATTTTCGGGTGTTTTGAGTCAGAATTTGAGATATAAACGGGTACAAAAGATGCATGCACGTATCGACTCTGGGCACCCAAAATATCGATTTTGAGCATGTTTTGAGCCTGTATTTTTAAAATACTCTAACACGGAGTAGACACGTACAGATCGCTTCTGGGACCCAAATAAATCGAATTTTCGGTTGTTCTGAGCCTGAATTTGAGATATGAACAGGTACAGAAGATGCATGCAGATATCGAATTCGGGCACCTAAAATATCGATTTTGAGCATGTTTTGGGCCTGTATTTTGAAAATACTCAAACACGGTGTAGACATGTACAGATCGCTTCTGGGACCCAAAATTATCGTATTTTCGGGTGTTTTGAACCTGAATTTGGGATATAGACGGATACCGAAGATGCATGCAGATATCGACTTTTTGCACCTAAAATATCGATTTTGAGCATGTTTTGGGCCTGTATTTTGAAAATACTCTAACACGGACTAGGCATGTACAGATCGCTTCTGGGACCCAAAAATATCGAATTTGCGGGTGTTTTGAGCCTGAATTTGAGATATAAACGGGTACAGAAGATGCATGCACATTTCGACTTTTTGCACCTAAAATATCGATTTTGAGTATGTTTTGGGTCTGTATCTTGAAAACATTCTAGCAAGAAGTAGGCATGTACAGATTGCTTCTGGGACCCAAAAATATCGATTTTTTTAGTGTTTTGAATCTGAATTTGGGATATAGACGTGTACAGAAGATGCATACACATATTGACTCTGGGCAGCTAAAATATCGATTTTCAGCATGTTTTAGGCCTGTATTTTGAAAATACTCTAACACGGAGTATGTATGTACACATTGCTTTTGGGACCCAAAAATATCGAATATTCGGGTGTTTTGAGTCTGAATTTGAGATATAAACGGGTACAGAAGATGCATGCATATATCGACTTTGAGCACCTAAAACATCGATTTTGAGCATGTTTTGGGCCTGTATTTTAAAAATACTATAACACGGAGTAGACACGTACAGATCGCTTTTGGGACCCAAATAAATCGAATTTTCGGGTGTTTTGAGTCTGAATTTGAGATATAAACGGGTACAGAAGATGCATGCACATATCGACTTTTTGCACTTAAAATATCGATTTTGAGCATGTTTTGGGTCTGTATCTTGAAAACATTCTAGCAAGGAGTAGGCATGTACAGATCGCTTCTGGGACACAAAAATATCGACTTTTCTGGTGTTTTGAACCAGAATTAGGGATATACACGGGTAAAGAAGATGCATACACATATTGACTTTGGCACATGAAATATCGATTTTGAGCATGTTTTGGGCCTGTATTTTAAATACACTCTAACACTGAGTAGACACGTACAGATCGCTTCTGGGACCCAAATAAATCGAATTTTCGGGTGTTTTGAGTCTGAATTTGAGATATAAACTGGTACAGAAGATGCATGCACATATCGACTCTGGGCACCCAAAATATCGATTTTGAGCATGTTTTGAGCCTGTATTTTTAAAATACTCTAACACGGAGTAGACACGTACAGATCGCTTCTAGGTCCCAAAAAAATCGATTTTCCGGTTGTTCTGAGCCTGAATTTGAGATATGAACAGGTACAGAAGATGCATGCACATATCGACTTCGGGCACCTACAATATCGATTTTGAGCATGTTTTGGGCCTGTATTTTGAAAATACTCAAACACGGTGTAGACATGTACAGATCGCTTCTGGGACCCAAAATTATCGAATTTTCGGGTGTTTTGAATCTGAATTTGGGATATAGACGGATACAGAAGATGCATGCACATATCGACTTTTTGCACCTAAAATATCGATTTTGAGCATGTTTTGGGCGTATAATTTGAAAATATTCTAGCACTGAGTAGGCATGTACAGATCGCTTCTGGGACCCAAAAATATCGAATTTTCGGGGGTTTTGAGTCAGAATTTGGGATATAACCGGGTACAGAGGATGCATGCACATATCGACTTTTTGCACCTAAAATATCGATTTTAAGCATGTTTTGGGTCTGTATCTTGAAAACATTCTAGCAAGGAGTAGGCATGTACAGGTTGCTTCTGGGACCCAAAAATATCGAATTTTCTGGTGTTTTGAACCTGAATTTGGGATATAGACGTGTACAGAAGATGCATACACATATTGACTTTGGGCACCTAAAATATCGATTTTCAGCATGTTTTGGGCCTGTATTTTGAAAATACATTAACACGGAGTAGGCATGTACAGATCGCTTCTGGGACCCAAAAATATCGACTTTTCGGGTGTTCTGAGCCTGAATTTGAGATATAAACGGGTACAGAAGATGCATACACATATCGACTTTGGCACCCAAAATATCGATTTTTAGTATGTTTTGGGCGTATAATTTGAAAACATTCTAGCACTGAGTAGGCATGTGCAGATCGCTTAAGGGACCTAAAAATATCGAATTTTTGGAGTTTTGAGCCTGAATTTGAGATATAAACGGGTACAGAAGATGCATGCACATATCGACTTTTTGCACTTAAAATATCGATTTTGAGCATGTTTTGGGTCTGTATCTTGAAAACATTCTAGCAAGGAGTAGGCATGTACAGATCGCTTCTGGGACCCAAAAATATCGAATTTTCTGGTGTTTTGAACCAGAATTAGGGATATACACGGGTACAGAAGATACATACACATATTGACTTTGGGCACATAAAATATCGATTTTGAGCATGTTTTGGGCCTGTATTTTAAAAACACTCTAACACTGAGTAGACACGTACAGATCGCTTCTGGGACCCAAATAAATCGAATTTTCGGGTGTTCTGAGCCTGAATTTGTGATATGAACGGGTACAGAAGATGCATGCACATATCGACTTTGAGCACCTAAAACATCGATTTTGAGCATGTTTTGGGTCTGTATTTTAAAAATACTATAACACGGAGTAGACACGTACAAATCGCTTTTGGGACCCAAATAAATCGAATTTTCGGGTGTTTTGAGTCAGAATTTGAGATATAAACGGGTACAAAAGATGCATGCACATATCGACTCTGGGCACCCAAAATATCGATTTTGAGCATGTTTTGAGCCTGTATTTTTAAAATACTCTAACACGGAGTAGACACGTACAGATCGCTTCTGGGACCCAAATAAATCGAATTTTCGGTTGTTCTGAGCCTGAATTTGAGATATGAACAGGTACAGAAGATGCATGCAGATATCGAATTCGGGCACCTAAAATATCGATTTTGAGCATGTTTTGGGCCTGTATTTTGAAAATACTCAAACACGGTGTAGACATGTACAGATCGCTTCTGGGAACCAAAATTATCGTATTTTCGGGTGTTTTGAACCTGAATTTGGGATATAGACGGGTACCGAAGATTCATGCAGATATCGACTTTTTGCACCTAAAATATCGATTTTGAGCATGTTTTGGGCCTGTATTTTGAAAATACTCTAACACGGACTAGGCATGTACAGATCGCTTCTGGGACCCAAAAATATCGAATTTTCGGGTGTTTTGAGCCTGAATTTGAGATATAAACGGGTACAAAAGATGCATGCACATTTCGACTTTTTGCACCTAAAATATCGATTTTGAGTATTTTTTGGGTCTGTATCTTGAAAACATTCTAGCAAGAAGTAGGCATGTACAGATTGCTTCTGGGACCCAAAAATATCGAATTTTTTAGTGTTTTGAATCTGAATTTGGGATATAGACGTGTACAGAAGATGCATACACATATTGACTCTGGGCAGCTAAAATATCGATTTTTAGCATGTTTTAGGCCTGTATTTTGAAAATACTCTAACAAGGAGTATGCATGTACACATTGCTTTTGGGACCCAAAAATATCGAATATTCGGGTGTTTTGAGTCTGAATTTGAGATATAAACGGGTACAGAAGATGCATGCATATATCGACTTTGAGCACCTAAAACATCGATTTTGAGCATGTTTTGGGCCTGTATTTTAAAAATACTATAACACGGAGTAGACACGTACAGATCGCTTTTGGGACCCAAATAAATCGAATTTTCGGGTGTTTTGAGTCTGAATTTGAGATATAAACGGGTACAGAAGATGCATGCACATATCGACTTTTTGCACTTAAAATAACGATTTTGAGCATGTTTTGGGTCTGTATCTTGAAAACATTCTAGCAAGGAGTAGGCATGTACAGATCGCTTCTGGGACACAAAAATATCGAATTTTCTGGTGTTTTGAACCAGAATTAGGGATATACACGGGTAAAGAAGATGCATACACATATTGACTTTGGCACATAAAATATCGATTTTGAGCATGTTTTGGGCCTGTATTTTAAATACACTCTAAGACTGAGTAGACACGTACAAATCGCTTCTGGGACCCAAATAAATCGAATTTTCGGGTGTTCTGAGCCTGAATTTGTGATATGAACGGGTACAGAAGATGCATGCACATATCGACTTTGAGCACCTAAAACATCGATTTTGAGCATGTTTTGGGCCTGTATTTTAAAAATACTATAACACGGAGTAGACACGTACAGATCGCTTTTGGGACCCAAATAAATCGAATTTTCGGGTGTTTTGAGTCTGAATTTGAGATATAAACTTGTACAGAAGATGCATGCACATATCGACTCTGGGCACCTAAAATATCGATTTTGAGCATGTTTTGAGCCTGTATTTTTAAAATACTCTAACACGGAGTAGACACGTACAGATCGCTTCTAGGACCCAAAAAAATCGATTTTTCGGTTGTTCTGAGCCTGAATTTGAGATATGAACAGGTACAGAAGATGCATGCACATATCGACTTCGGGCACCTACAATATCGATTTTGAGCATGTTTTGGGCCTGTATTTTGAAAATACTCAAACACGGTGTAGACATGTACAGATCGCTTCTGGGACCCAAAATTATCGAATTTTCGGGTGTTTTGAACCTGAATTTGGGATATAGACGGATACAGAAGATGCATGCACATATCGACTTTTTGCACCTAAAATATCGATTTTGAGCATGTTTTGGGCCTGTATTTTGAAAATACTCTAACACGGACTAGGCATGTACAGATCGCTTCTGGGACCCAAAAATATCGAATTTTCGGGTGTTTTGAGCCTGAATTTGAGATATAAACGGGTACAGAAGATGCATGCACATTTCGACTTTTTGCACCTAAAATATCGATTTTGAGTATGTTTTGGGTCTGTATTTCGAAAACATTCTAGCAAGAAGTAGGCATGTACAGATGGCTTTTGGGACCCAAAAATATCGAATTTTTGAGTGTTTTGAATCTGAATTTGGGATATAGACGTGTACAGAAGATGCATACACATATTGACTTTGGGCAGCTAAAATATCGATTTTCAGCATGTTTTAGGCCTGTATTTTGAAAATACTCTAACACGGAGTATGCATGTACACATTGCTTTTGGGACCCAAAAATATCGAATATTCGGGTGTTTTGAGTCTGAATTTGAGATATAAACGGGTACAGAAGATGCATGCACATATCGACTTTGAGCACCTAAAACATCGATTTTGAGCATGTTTTGGGCCTGTATTTTAAAAATACTATAACACGGAGTAGACACGTACAGATCGCTTTTGGGACCCAAATAAATCGAATTTTCGGGTGTTTTGAGTCTGAATTTGAGATATAAACGGGTACAGAAGATGCATGCACATATCGACTCTGGGCACCCAAAATATCAATTTTGAGCATGTTTTGAGCCTGTACTTTTAAAATACTCTAACACGGAGTAGACACGTACAGATCGCTTCTGGGACCCAAATAAATCGAATTTTCGGTTGTTCTGAGCCTGAATTTGAGATATGAACAGGTACAGAAGATGCATGCACATATCGACTTCGGGCACCTAAAATATCGATTTTCAGCATGTTTTGGGCCTGTATTTTGAAAATACTCAAACACGGTGTAGACATGTACAGATCGCTTCTGGGACCCAAAATTATCGAATTTTCGGGTGTTTTGAACCTGAATTTCGGATATAGACGGATACAGAAGATGCATGCACATATCGACTTTTTGCACCTAAAATATCGATTTTGAGCATGTTTTGGGCCTGTATTTTGAAAATACTCTAACACGGACTAGGCATGTACAGATCGCTTCTGGGACCCAAATAAATCGAATTTTCGGTTGTTCTGAGCCTGAATTTGAGATATGAACAGGTACAGAAGATGCATGCAGATATCGAATTCGGGCACCTAAAATATCGATTTTGAGCATGTTTTGGGCCTGTATTTTGAAAATACTCAAACACGGTGTAGACATGTACAGATCGCTTCTGGGAACCAAAATTATCGTATTTTCGGGTGTTTTGAACCTGAATTTGGGATATAGACGGGTACCGAAGATTCATGCAGATATCGACTTTTTGCACCTAAAATATCGATTTTGAGCATGTTTTGGGCCTGTATTTTGAAAATACTCTAACACGGACTAGGCATGTACAGATCGCTTCTGGGACCCAAAAATATCGAATTTTCGGGTGTTTTGAGCCTGAATTTGAGATATAAACGGGTACAAAAGATGCATGCACATTTCGACTTTTTGCACCTAAAATATCGATTTTGAGTATTTTTTGGGTCTGTATCTTGAAAACATTCTAGCAAGAAGTAGGCATGTACAGATTGCTTCTGGGACCCAAAAATATCGAATTTTTTAGTGTTTTGAATCTGAATTTGGGATATAGACGTGTACAGAAGATGCATACACATATTGACTCTGGGCAGCTAAAATATCGATTTTTAGCATGTTTTAGGCCTGTATTTTGAAAATACTCTAACAAGGAGTATGCATGTACACATTGCTTTTGGGACCCAAAAATATCGAATATTCGGGTGTTTTGAGTCTGAATTTGAGATATAAACGGGTACAGAAGATGCATGCATATATCGACTTTGAGCACCTAAAACATCGATTTTGAGCATGTTTTGGGCCTGTATTTTAAAAATACTATAACACGGAGTAGACACGTACAGATCGCTTTTGGGACCCAAATAAATCGAATTTTCGGGTGTTTTGAGTCTGAATTTGAGATATAAACGGGTACAGAAGATGCATGCACATATCGACTTTTTGCACTTAAAATAACGATTTTGAGCATGTTTTGGGTCTGTATCTTGAAAACATTCTAGCAAGGAGTAGGCATGTACAGATCGCTTCTGGGACACAAAAATATCGAATTTTCTGGTGTTTTGAACCAGAATTAGGGATATACACGGGTAAAGAAGATGCATACACATATTGACTTTGGCACATAAAATATCGATTTTGAGCATGTTTTGGGCCTGTATTTTAAATACACTCTAAGACTGAGTAGACACGTACAAATCGCTTCTGGGACCCAAATAAATCGAATTTTCGGGTGTTCTGAGCCTGAATTTGTGATATGAACGGGTACAGAAGATGCATGCACATATCGACTTTGAGCACCTAAAACATCGATTTTGAGCATGTTTTGGGCCTGTATTTTAAAAATACTATAACACGGAGTAGACACGTACAGATCGCTTTTGGGACCCAAATAAATCGAATTTTCGGGTGTTTTGAGTCTGAATTTGAGATATAAACTTGTACAGAAGATGCATGCACATATCGACTCTGGGCACCTAAAATATCGATTTTGAGCATGTTTTGAGCCTGTATTTTTAAAATACTCTAACACGGAGTAGACACGTACAGATCGCTTCTAGGACCCAAAAAAATCGATTTTTCGGTTGTTCTGAGCCTGAATTTGAGATATGAACAGGTACAGAAGATGCATGCACATATCGACTTCGGGCACCTACAATATCGATTTTGAGCATGTTTTGGGCCTGTATTTTGAAAATACTCAAACACGGTGTAGACATGTACAGATCGCTTCTGGGACCCAAAATTATCGAATTTTCGGGTGTTTTGAACCTGAATTTGGGATATAGACGGATACAGAAGATGCATGCACATATCGACTTTTTGCACCTAAAATATCGATTTTGAGCATGTTTTGGGCCTGTATTTTGAAAATATTCTAACACGGACTAGGCATGTACAGATCGCTTCTGGGACCCAAAAATATCGAATTTTCGGGTGTTTTGAGCCTGAATTTGAGATATAAACGGGTACAGAAGATGCATGCACATTTCGACTTTTTGCACCTAAAATATCGATTTTGAGTATGTTTTGGGTCTGTATTTCGAAAACATTCTAGCAAGAAGTAGGCATGTACAGATGGCTTCTGGGACCCAAAAATATCGAATTTTTGAGTGTTTTGAATCTGAATTTGGGATATAGACGTGTACAGAAGATGCATACACATATTGACTTTGGGCAGCTAAAATATCGATTTTCAGCATGTTTTAGGCCTGTATTTTGAAAATACTCTAACACGGAGTATGCATGTACACATTGCTTTTGGGACCCAAAAATATCGAATATTCGGGTGTTTTGAGTCTGAATTTGAGATATAAACGGGTACAGAAGATGCATGCACATATCGACTTTGAGCACCTAAAACATCGATTTTGAGCATGTTTTGGGCCTGTATTTTAAAAATACTATAACACGGAGTAGACACGTACAGATCGCTTTTGGGACCCAAATAAATCGAATTTTCGGGTGTTTTGAGTCTGAATTTGAGATATAAACGGGTACAGAAGATGCATGCACATATCGACTCTGGGCACCCAAAATATCAATTTTGAGCATGTTTTGAGCCTGTACTTTTAAAATACTCTAACACGGAGTAGACACGTACAGATCGCTTCTGGGACCCAAATAAATCGAATTTTCGGTTGTTCTGAGCCTGAATTTGAGATATGAACAGGTACAGAAGATGCATGCACATATCGACTTCGGGCACCTAAAATATCGATTTTGAGCCTGTTTTGGGCCTGTATTTTGAAAATACTCAAACACGGTGTAGACATGTACAGATCGCTTCTGGGACCCAAAATTATCGAATTTTCGGGTGTTTTGAACCTGAATTTCGGATATAGACGGATACAGAAGATGCATGCACATATCGACTTTTTGCACCTAAAATATCGATTTTGAGCATGTTTTGGGCCTGTATTTTGAAAATACTCTAACACGGACTAGGCATGTACAGATCGCTTCTGGGACCCAAAAATATCGAATTTTCGGGTGTTTTGAGTCTGAATTTGAGATATAAACGGGTACAGAAGATGCATGCACATTTCGACTTTTCACACCTAAAATATCGATTTATAGCATGTTTTAAGCCTGTATTTTAAAAACATTCTAGCACTGAGTAGGCATGTGCAGATCGCTTAAGGGACCCAAAAATATCGAATTTTCGGAGTTTTGAGCCAGAAATTGGGATATAACCGGTTACAGAGGATGCATGCACATATTGACTTTGGGCAGCTAAAATATCGATTTACAGCATGTTTTAGGCCTGTATTTTAAAAATACTCTAACACGAAGTATGCATGTACAGATGGCTTTTGGGACCCAAAAATATCGAATATTCGGGTGTTTTGAGTCTGAATTTAAGATATAAACGGGTACAGAAGATGCATGCACATATCGACTTTGGGCACCCAAAATATCGATTTTGAGCATGTTTTGAGCCGGTATTTTTAAAATACTCTAACACGGAGTAGACAGGTACAAATTGCTTCTGGGACCCAAATAAATCGAATTTTCGGTTGTTCTGAGCCTGAATTTGAGATATGAACAGGTACAGAAGATGCATGCACATATCGACTTCGGGCACCTAAAATATCGATTTTGAGCATGTTTTGGGCCTGTATTTTGAAAATACTCAAACACGGTGTAGACATGTACAGATCATTTCTGGGACACAAAAATATCGATTTTTTGGGTGTTTTGAGCCTGAATTTGAGATATAACCGGGTACAGAGGATGCATGCACATATCGACTTTTTGCACCTAAAATATCGATTTTAAGCATGTTTTGGGTCTGTATCTTGAAAACATTCTAGCAAGGAGTAGGCATGTACAGGTCGCTTCTGGGACCCAAAAATATCGAATTTTCTGGTGTTTTAAACCTGAATTTGGGATATAGACGGGTACAGAAGATGCATACACATATTGACTTTGGGCACCTAAAATATCGATTTTCAGCATGTTTTAGGCCCGTATTTTGAAAATACATTAACACGGAGTAGGCATGTACCGATCGCTTCTGGGACCCAAAAATATCGACTTTTCGGGTGTTTTGAGCCTGAATTTGAGATATAAACGGGTACAGAAGATACATGCACATATCGACTTTGGGCACCTAAAATATCGATTTTGAGCATGTTTTAAGCCTGTATTTTAAAAACATTCTAGCACTGAGTAGGCATGTGCAGATCGCTTAAGGGACCTAAAAAAATCGATTTTTTGGAGTTTTGAGCCTGAATTTGAGATATAAACGGGTACAGAAGATGCATGCACATATCGACTTTTTGCACTTAAAATATCGATTTTGAGCATGTTTTGGGTCTGTATCTTGAAAACATTCTAGCAAGGAGTAGGCATGTACAGATCGCTTCTGGGACCCAAAAATATCGAATTTTCTGGTGTTTTGAATCAGAATTAGGGATATACACGGGTACAGAAGATGCATACACATATTGACTTTGGGCACATAAAATATCGATTTTGAGCATGTTTTGGGCCTGTATTTTAAAAACACTCTAACACTGAGTAGACACGTACAGATCGCTTCTGGGACCCAAATAAATCGAATTTTCGGGTGTTCTGAGCCTGAATTTGAGATATAAACGGGTACAGAAGATGCATGCACATATCGACTCTGGGCACCCAAAATATCGATTTTGAGCATGTTTTGAGCCTGTATTTTTAAAATACTCTAACACGGAGTAGACACGTACAGATCGCTTCTGGGACCCAAATAAATCGAATTTTCGGTTGTTCTGAACCTGAATTTGAGATATGAACAGGTACAGAAGATGCATGCACATATCGAATTCGGGCACCTAAAATATCGATTTTGAGCATGTTTTGGGCCTGTATTTTGAAAATACTCAAACACGGTGTATACATGTACAGATCGCTTCTGGGACCCAAAAACATCAAATTTTCGGGTGTTTAGAGCTTGAATTTGAGATATAAACGGGTACAGAACATGCATGCACTTTATTGACTTGGGACACCTAAAATATCGATTTTTAGCATGTTTTAAGCCTGTATTTTGGAAACATTCTAGCACTGAGTAGGCATGTACAGATCGCTTCTGGAACCCCAAAAAATTGAATTTTCGGATGTTTTGAGCCTGAATTTGATATATAAACAGGTAATGAAGATGCATGCACATATCGACTCTTTGCACCTAAAATATCGATTTTGAGCATGTTTTGGGTCTGTATTGTGAAAATACTCTAACAAGAAGTAGGCATGTACACATCGCTTCTGGGACACAAAAATATCGAATTTTCGGGTTTTTTGTGC
This sequence comes from Petrolisthes cinctipes, assembly GCA_033782935.1. Taxonomy (NCBI): domain Eukaryota; kingdom Metazoa; phylum Arthropoda; class Malacostraca; order Decapoda; family Porcellanidae; genus Petrolisthes; species Petrolisthes cinctipes. The sequence goes on along the minus strand of JAWQEG010000227.1, from coordinate 418,237 downwards.
CTGAATTTGAGATATAAACGGGTACAGAAGATGCATGCACATATCGACTTTGGGCACCGAAAATATCGATTTTTAGCTTGTTTTGGGCCTATATTTTAAAAATATTCTATTACTGAGTAGGCATGTACAGATCGCTTGTCTGACCCAAAAATGTCGAATTTTCTGGTGTTTTGAGCCTGAATTTGAGATATAAACGGGTACAGAAGATGCATGCACATATCAACTATGTGGAGCTAAAATATCGATTTTCAGTATGATTTGGGCCTGTATTTTGAAAGTACTCAAACACGGAGTAGGCATGTACAGATCGCTTCTGGGACCCAAAAATATTGAATTTTTTAGTTGTTTTGAGCCTGAATTTGAGATATAAACGGGTACAGAAGATGCATGCACATATCGACTTTGGGCACCTAAAATATCGATTTTCAGCATGTTTTATGGCCTGTATTTTGAAAGTACTCTAACACGGAGTAGGCATGTACAGATCGCTTCTGGGACCCAAAAATATTAAATTTTCGGGTATTTTGAGCCTGAATTTGAGATATAAACAGGTACAGCATATGCATGCACATATCGACATTGGGCACCTATAATATCGATTTTTAGCTTCTTTTGGGCCTATACTTTGAAAATATTCTTTCACTGAGTAGGCATGTACAGATAGCTTCTGTGACCCAAAAATATCGAATTTTCGGGTGTTTTGAGCCAGAAATTGGGATATAGACGGATACTGAAGATGCATACACATATTGACTTTGGGCAGCTAAAATATCGATTTTGAGCATGTTTTAGGTCTGTATCTTGAAAACATTCTAGCAAGAAGTAGGCATGTACAGATTGCTTCTGGGACCCAAAAATATCGAATTTTCGAGTGTTTTGAACCTGAATTTGGGATATAGACGGGTACAGAAGATGCATACACATATTGACTTTGGGCAGCTAAAATATCGATTTTCTGCATGTTTTAGGCCTGTATTTTGAAAATACTCTAACACGGAGTATGCATGTACACATTGCTTTTGGGACCCAAAAATATCGAATATTCGGGTGTTTTGAGCCTGAATTTGAGATATGAACGGATACAGAAGATGCATACACATATTGACTTTGGGCACCTAAAATATAGATTTTCGGCATGTTTTGGGCCTGTATTTTGAAAATACATTAACACGGAGTAGGCATGTACAGATCATTTCTGGGACACTAAAATATCGACTTTTCGGGTGTTTTAAGCCTGAATTTGAGATATAAACGGGTACAGAAGATGCATGCACATATCGACTTTTCACACCTAAAATATCGATTTATAGCATGTTTTAAGCCTGTATTTTAAAAACATTCTAGCACTGAGGAGGCATGTGCAGATCGCTTATGGGACCCAAAAATATCGAATTTTCGGAGTTTTGAGCCAGAAATTGGGATATAACCGGGTACAGAGGATGCATGCACATATTGACTTTGGGCAGCTAAAATATCGATTTACAGCATGTTTTAGGCCTGTATTTTAAAAATACTCTAAAACGGAGTATGCATGTACAGATGGCTTTTGGGACCCAAAAATATCGAATATTCGGGTGTTTTGAGTCTGAATTTGAGATATAAACGGGTACAGAAGATGCATGCACATATCGACTTTGGGCACCCAAAATATCGATTTTGAGCATATTTTGAGCCTGTATTTTTAAAATACTCTAACACGGAGTAGACACGTACAAATCGCTTCTGGGACCCAAATAAATCGAATTTTCGGTTGTTCTGAGCCTGAATTTGAGATATGAACAGGTACAGAAGATGCATGCACATATCGACTTCGGGCACCTAAAATATCGATTTTGAGCATGTTTTGGGCCTGTATTTTGAAAATACTCAAACACGGTGTAGACATGTACAGATCATTTCTGGGACACAAAAATATCGATTTTTTGGGTGTTTTGAGCCTGAATTTGAGATATGAACGGATACAGAAGATGCATACACATATTGACTTTGGGCACCTAAAATATAGATTTTCGGCATGTTTTGGGCCTGTATTTTGAAAATACTTTAATACGGAGTAGGCATGTACAGATCATTTCTGGGACACTAAAATATCGACTTTTCGGGTGTTTTAAGCCTGAATTTGAGATATAAACGGGTACAGAAGATGCATGCACATATCGACTTTTCACACCTAAAATATCGATTTATAGCATGTTTTAAGCCTGTATTTTAAAAACATTCTAGCACTGAGTAAGCATGTGCAGATCGCTTAAGGGACCCAAAAATATCGAATTTTCGGAGTTTTGAGCCAGAAATTGGGATATAACCGGGTACAGAGGATGCATGCACATATTGACTTTGGGCAGCTAAAATATCGATTTACAGCATGTTTTAGGCCTGTATTTAAAAAATACTCTAACACGGAGTATGCATGTACAGATGGCTTTTGGGACCCAAATAAATCGAATTTTCGGGTGTTCTGAGCCTGAATTTGAGATATGAACGGGTACTGAAGATGCATGCACATATCGACTTTGGGCACCAAAAATATCGATTTTGAGCATGTTTTGGGCCTGCATTCTGAAATACTCTAACACGGTGTAGACATGTACAGATCGCTTCTGGAACACAAAAATATCGATTTTTTGGGTGTTTTGAGCCTGAATTTGAGATATAAACGGGTACAGAAGATGCATACACATATCGACTTTGGCACCCAAAATATCGATTTTTAGTATGTTTTAGGCCTGTATTTTGAAAATACTTTAAAACGGAGTATGCATGTACAGATGGCTTTTGTGACCCAAAAATATCGAATATTCGGGTGTTTTGAGTCTGAATTTGAGATATAAACGGGTACAGAAGATGCATGCACATATCGACTTTGGGCACCAAAAATATCGATTTTGAGCATGTTTTGGGCCTGCATTTTGAAATACTCTAACACGGTGTAGACATGTACAGATCGCTTCTGGAACACAAAAATATCGATTTTTTGGGTGTTTTGAGCCTGAATTTGAGATATAAACGGGTACAGTAGATGCATACACATATCGACTTTGGCACCCAAAATATCGATTTTTAGTATGTTTTGGACGTATAATTTGAAAATATTCTAGCACTGAGTAGGCATGTACAGATCGCTTCTGGGACCCAAAAATATCGAATTTTCGGGGTTTTGAGCCAGAATTTGGAATATTACCGGGTACAGAGGATGCATGCACATATCGACTTTTTGCACCTAAAATATCGATTTTAAGCATGTTTTGGGTCTGTATCTTGAAAACATTCTAGCAAGGAGTAGGCATGTACAGGTTGCTTCTGGGACCCAAAAATATCGAATTTTCTGGTGTTTTGAACCTGAATTTGGGATATAGACGTTTACAGAAGATGCATACACATATTGACTTTGGGCACCTAAAATATCGATTTTCAGCATGTTTTGGGCCTGTATTTTGAAAATACATTAACACGGAGTAGGCATGTACAGATCGCTTCTGGGACCCAAAAATATCGACTTTTCGGGTGTTCTGAGCCTGAATTTGAGATATAAACGGGTACAGAAGATGCATGCACATATTGACTTTGGGCACCTAAAATATCGATTTTGAGCATGTTTTGGGCCTGTATTTTGAAAATACTCTAACACGGAGTATGCATGTACAGATCGCTTCTGGGACACAAAAATATCCATTTTTTGGGTGTTTTGACCCTGAATTTGAGATATAAACGGGTACAGAAGATGCACGCACATATCGACTTTTCACACCTAAAATATCATTTTTGAGCATGTTTTAAGCCTGTATTTTAAAAACATTCTAGCACTGAGTAGGCATGTGCAGATCGCTTAAGGGACCTAAAAATATCGAATTTTTGGAGTTTTGAGCCTGAATTTGAGATATAAACGGGTACAGAAGATGCATGCACATATCGACTTTTTGCACTTAAAATATCGATTTTGAGCATGTTTTGGGTCTGTATCTTGAAAACATTCTAGCAAGGAGTAGGCATGTACAGATCGCTTCTGGGACCCAAAAATATCGAATTTTCTGGTGTTTTGAACCAGAATTAGGGATATACACGGGTACAGAAGATACATACACATATTGACTTTGGGCACTTAAAATATCGATTTTGAGCATGTTTTGGGCCTGTATTTTAAAAACACTCTAACACTGAGTAGACACGTACAGATCGCTTCTGGGACCCAAATAAATCGAATTTTCGGGTGTTCTGAGCCTGAATTTGTGATATGAACGGGTACAGAAGATGCATGCACATATCGACTTTGAGCACCTAAAACATCGATTTTGAGCATGTTTTGGGTCTGTATTTTAAAAATACTATAACACGGAGTAGACACGTACAGATCGCTTTTGGGACCCAAATAAATCGAATTTTCGGGTGTTTTGAGTCAGAATTTGAGATATAAACGGGTACAAAAGATGCATGCACATATCGACTCTGGGCACCCAAAATATCGATTTTGAGCATGTTTTGAGCCTGTATTTTTAAAATACTCTAACACGGAGTAGACACGTACAGATCGCTTCTGGGACCCAAATAAATCGAATTTTCGGTTGTTCTGAGCCTGAATTTGAGATATGAACAGGTACAGAAGATGCATGCAGATATCGAATTCGGGCACCTAAAATATCGATTTTGAGCATGTTTTGGGCCTGTATTTTGAAAATACTCAAACACGGTGTAGACATGTACAGATCGCTTCTGGGACCCAAAATTATCGTATTTTCGGGTGTTTTGAACCTGAATTTGGGATATAGACGGATACCGAAGATGCATGCAGATATCGACTTTTTGCACCTAAAATATCGATTTTGAGCATGTTTTGGGCCTGTATTTTGAAAATACTCTAACACGGACTAGGCATGTACAGATCGCTTCTGGGACCCAAAAATATCGAATTTTCGGGTGTTTTGAGCCTGAATTTGAGATATAAACGGGTACAGAAGATGCATGCACATTTCGACTTTTTGCACCTAAAATATCGATTTTGAGTATGTTTTGGGTCTGTATCTTGAAAACATTCTAGCAAGAAGTAGGCATGTACAGATTGCTTCTGGGACCCAAAAATATCGATTTTTTTAGTGTTTTGAATCTGAATTTGGGATATAGACGTGTACAGAAGATGCATACACATATTGACTCTGGGCAGCTAAAATATCGATTTTCAGCATGTTTTAGGCCTGTATTTTGAAAATACTCTAACACGGAGTATGCATGTACACATTGCTTTTGGGACCCAAAAATATCGAATATTCGGGTGTTTTGAGTCTGAATTTGAGATATAAACGGGTACAGAAGATGCATGCATATATCGATTTTGTCCACCTAAAACATCGATTTTGAGCATGTTTTGGGCCTGTATTTTAAAAATACTATAACACGGAGTAGACACGTACAGATCGCTTTTGGGACCCAAATAAATCGAATTTTCGGGTGTTTTGAGTCTGAATTTGGGATATAAACGGGTACAGAAGATGCATGCACATATCGACTTTTTGCACTTAAAATATCGATTTTGAGCATGTTTTGGGTCTGTATCTTGAAAACATTCTAGCAAGGAGTAGGCATGTACAGATCGCTTCTGGGACACAAAAATATCGACTTTGTTGGTGTTTTGAACCAGAATTAGGGATATACACGGGTAAAGAAGATGCATACACATATTGACTTTGGCACATAAAATATCGATTTTGAGCATGTTTTGGGCCTGTATTTTAAATACACTCTAACACTGAGTAGACACGTACAGATCGCTTCTGGGACCCAAATAAATCGAATTTTCGGGTGTTCTGAGCCTGAATTTGTGATATGAACGGGTACAGAAGATGCATGCACATATCGACTTTGAGCACCTAAAACATCGATTTTGAGCATGTTTTGGGCCTGTATTTTAAAAATACTATAACACGGAGTAGACAGGTACAGATCGCTTTTGGGACCCAAATAAATCGAATTTTCGGGTGTTTTGAGTCTGAATTTGAGATATAAACTGGTACAGAAGATGCATGCACATATCGACTCTGGGCACCCAAAATATCGATTTTGAGCATGTTTTGAGCCTGTATTTTTAAAATACTCTAACACGGAGTAGACACGTACAGATCGCTTCTAGGTCCCAAAAAAATCGATTTTCCGGTTGTTCTGAGCCTGAATTTGAGATATGAACAGGTACAGAAGATGCATGCACATATCGACTTCGGGCACCTACAATATCGATTTTGAGCATGTTTTGGGCCTGTATTTTGAAAATACTCAAACACGGTGTAGACATGTACAGATCGCTTCTGGGACCCAAAATTATCGAATTTTCGGGTGTTTTGAATCTGAATTTGGGATATAGACGGATACAGAAGATGCATGCACATATCGACTTTTTGCACCTAAAATATCGATTTTGAGCATGTTTTGGGCGTATAATTTGAAAATATTCTAGCACTGAGTAGGCATGTACAGATCGCTTCTGGGACCCAAAAATATCGAATTTTCGGGGGTTTTGAGCCAGAATTTGGGATATAACCGGGTACAGAGGATGCATGCACATATCGACTTTTTGCACCTAAAATATCGATTTTAAGCATGTTTTGGGTCTGTATCTTGAAAACATTCTAGCAAGGAGTAGGCATGTACAGGTTGCTTCTGGGACCCAAAAATATCGAATTTTCTGGTGTTTTGAACCTGAATTTGGGATATAGACGTGTACAGAAGATGCATACACATATTGACTTTGGGCACCTAAAATATCGATTTTCAGCATGTTTTGGGCCTGTATTTTGAAAATACATTAACACGGAGTAGGCATGTACAGATCGCTTCTGGGACCCAAAAATATCGACTTTTCGGGTGTTCTGAGCCTGAATTTGAGATATAAACGGGTACAGAAGATGCATACACATATCGACTTTGGCACCCAAAATATCGATTTTTAGTATGTTTTGGGCGTATAATTTGAAAAAATTCTAGCACTGAGTAGGCATGTACAGATCGCTTCTGGGACCCAAAAATATCGAATTTTCGGGGGTTTTGAGCCAGAATTTGGGATATAACCGGGTACAGAGGATGCATGCACATATCGACTTTTTGCACCTAAAATATCGATTTTAAGCATGTTTTGGGTCTGTATCTTGAAAACATTCTAGCAAGGAGTAGGCATGTACAGGTTGCTTCTGGGACCCAAAAATATCGAATTTTCTGGTGTTTTGAACTTGAATTTGGGATATAGACGTGTACAGAAGATGCATACACATATTGACTTTGGGCACCTAAAATATCGATTTTCAGCATGTTTTGGGCCTGTATTTTGAAAATACATTAACACGGAGTAGGCATGTACAGATCGCTTCTGGGACCCAAAAATATCGATTTTTCGGGTGTTCTGAGCCTGAATTTGAGATATAAACGGGTACAGAAGATGCATGCACATATCGACTTTGGGCACCTAAAATATCGATTTTGAGCATGTTTTGGGCCTGTATTTTGAAAATACTCTAACACGGAGTATGCATGTACAGATCGCTTCTGGGACACAAAAATATCCATTTTTTGGGTGTTTTTACCCTGATTTTGAGATATAAACGGGTACAGAAGATGCACGCACATATCGACTTTTCACACCAAAAATATCATTTTTGAGCATGTTTTAAGCCTGTATTTTAAAAACATTCTAGCACTGAGTAGGCATGTGCAGATCGCTTAAGGGACCTAAAAATATCGAATTTTTGGAGTTTTGAGCCTGAATTTGAGATATAAACGGGTACAGAAGATGCATGCACATATCGACTTTTTGCACTTAAAATATCGATTTTGAGCATGTTTTGGGTCTGTATCTTGAAAACATTCTAGCAAGGAGTAGGCATGTACAGATCGCTTCTGGGACCCAAAAATATCGAATTTTCTGGTGTTTTGAACCAGAATTAGGGATATACACGGGTACAGAAGATACATACACATATTGACTTTGGGCACATAAAATATCGATTTTGAGCATGTTTTGGGCCTGTATTTTAAAAACACTCTAACACTGAGTAGACACGTACAGATCGCTTCTGGGACCCAAATAAATCGAATTTTCGGGTGTTCTGAGCCTGAATTTGTGATATGAACGGGTACAGAAGATGCATGCACATATCGACTTTGAGCACCTAAAACATCGATTTTGAGCATGTTTTGGGTCTGTATTTTAAAAATACTATAACACGGAGTAGACACGTACAGATCGCTTTTGGGACCCAAATAAATCGAATTTTCGGGTGTTTTGAGTCAGAATTTGAGATATAAACGGGTACAAAAGATGCATGCACATATCGACTCTGGGCACCCAAAATATCGATTTTGAGCATGTTTTGAGCCTGTATTTTTAAAATACTCTAACACGGAGTAGACACGTACAGATCGCTTCTGGGACCCAAATAAATCGAATTTTCGGTTGTTCTGAGCCTGAATTTGAGATATGAACAGGTACAGAAGATGCATGCAGATATCGAATTCGGGCACCTAAAATATCGATTTTGAGCATGTTTTGGGCCTGTATTTTGAAAATACTCAAACACGGTGTAGACATGTACAGATCGCTTCTGGGAACCAAAATTATCGTATTTTCGGGTGTTTTGAACCTGAATTTGGGATATAGACGGGTACCGAAGATTCATGCAGATATCGACTTTTTGCACCTAAAATATCGATTTTGAGCATGTTTTGGGCCTGTATTTTGAAAATACTCTAACACGGACTAGGCATGTACAGATCGCTTCTGGGACCCAAAAATATCGAATTTTCGGGTGTTTTGAGCCTGAATTTGAGATATAAACGGGTACAGAAGATGCATGCACATTTCGACTTTTTGCACCTAAAATATCGATTTTGAGTATGTTTTGGGTCTGTATCTTGAAAACATTCTAGCAAGAAGTAGGCATGTACAGATTGCTTCTGGGACCCAAAAATATCGATTTTTTTAGTGTTTTGAATCTGAATTTGGGATATAGACGTGTACAGAAGATGCATACACATATTGACTCTGGGCAGCTAAAATATCGATTTTCAGCATGTTTTAGGCCTGTATTTTGAAAATACTCTAACACGGAGTATGCATGTACACATTGCTTTTGGGACCCAAAAATATCGAATATTCGGGTGTTTTGAGTCTGAATTTGAGATATAAACGGGTACAGAAGATGCATGCATATATCGACTTTGTCCACCTAAAACATCGATTTTGAGCATGTATTGGGCCTGTATTTTAAAAATACTATAACACGGAGTAGACACGTACAGATCGCTTTTGGGACCCAAATAAATCGAATTTTCGGGTGTTTTGAGTCTGAATTTGAGATATAAACGGGTACAGAAGATGCATGCACATATCGACTTTTTGCACTTAAAATATCGATTTTGAGCATGTTTTGGGTCTGTATCTTGAAAACATTCTAGCAAGGAGTAGGCATGTACAGATCGCTTCTGGGACACAAAAATATCGACTTTTCTGGTGTTTTGAACCAGAATTAGGGATATACACGGGTAAAGAAGATGCATACACATATTGACTTTGGCACATAAAATATCGATTTTGAGCATGTTTTGGGCCTGTATTTTAAATACACTCTAACACTGAGTAGACACGTACAGATCGCTTCTGGGACCCAAATAAATCGAATTTTCGGGTGTTCTGAGCCTGAATTTGTGATATGAACGGGTACAGAAGATGCATGCACATATCGACTTTGAGCACCTAAAACATCGATTTTGAGCATGTTTTGGGCCTGTATTTTAAAAATACTATAACACGGAGTAGACAGGTACAGATCGCTTTTGGGACCCAAATAAATCGAATTTTCGGGTGTTTTGAGTCTGAATTTGAGATATAAACTGGTACAGAAGATGCATGCACATATCGACTCTGGGCACCCAAAATATCGATTTTGAGCATGTTTTGAGCCTGTATTTTTAAAATACTCTAACACGGAGTAGACACGTACAGATCGCTTCTAGGTCCCAAAAAAATCGATTTTCCGGTTGTTCTGAGCCTGAATTTGAGATATGAACAGGTACAGAAGATGCATGCACATATCGACTTCGGGCACCTACAATATCGATTTTGAGCATGTTTTGGGCCTGTATTTTGAAAATACTCAAACACGGTGTAGACATGTACAGATCGCTTCTGGGACCCAAAATTATCGAATTTTCGGGTGTTTTGAATCTGAATTTGGGATATAGACGGATACAGAAGATGCATGCACATATCGACTTTTTGCACCTAAAATATCGATTTTGAGCATGTTTTGGGCGTATAATTTGAAAATATTCTAGCACTGAGTAGGCATGTACAGATCGCTTCTGGGACCCAAAAATATCGAATTTTCGGGGGTTTTGAGCCAGAATTTGGGATATAACCGGGTACAGAGGATGCATGCACATATCGACTTTTTGCACCTAAAATATCGATTTTAAGCATGTTTTGGGTCTGTATCTTGAAAACATTCTAGCAAGGAGTAGGCATGTACAGGTTGCTTCTGGGACCCAAAAATATCGAATTTTCTGGTGTTTTGAACCTGAATTTGGGATATAGACGTGTACAGAAGATGCATACACATATTGACTTTGGGCACCTAAAATATCGATTTTCAGCATGTTTTGGGCCTGTATTTTGAAAATACATTAACACGGAGTAGGCATGTACAGATCGCTTCTGGGACCCAAAAATATCGACTTTTCGGGTGTTCTGAGCCTGAATTTGAGATATAAACGGGTACAGAAGATGCATACACATATCGACTTTGGCACCCAAAATATCGATTTTTAGTATGTTTTGGGCGTATAATTTGAAAAAATTCTAGCACTGAGTAGGCATGTACAGATCGCTTCTGGGACCCAAAAATATCGATTTTTCGGGTGTTCTGAGCCTGAATTTGAGATATAAACGGGTACAGAAGATGCATGCACATATCGACTTTGGGCACCTAAAATATCGATTTTGAGCATGTTTTGGGCCTGTATTTTGAAAATACTCTAACACGGAGTATGCATGTACAGATCGCTTCTGGGACACAAAAATATCCATTTTTTGGGTGTTTTTACCCTGATTTTGAGATATAAACGGGTACAGAAGATGCACGCACATATCGACTTTTCACACCAAAAATATCATTTTTGAGCATGTTTTAAGCCTGTATTTTAAAAACATTCTAGCACTGAGTAGGCATGTGCAGATCGCTTAAGGGACCTAAAAATATCGAATTTTTGGAGTTTTGAGCCTGAATTTGAGATATAAACGGGTACAGAAGATGCATGCACATATCGACTTTTTGCACTTAAAATATCGATTTTGAGCATGTTTTGGGTCTGTATCTTGAAAACATTCTAGCAAGGAGTAGGCATGTACATATCGCTTCTGGGACCCAAAAATATCGAATTTTCTGGTGTTTTGAACCAGAATTAGGGATATACACGGGTACAGAAGATACATACACATATTGACTTTGGGCACATAAAATATCGATTTTGAGCATGTTTTGGGCCTGTATTTTAAAAACACTCTAACACTGAGTAGACACGTACAGATCGCTTCTGGGACCCAAATAAATCGAATTTTCGGGTGTTCTGAGCCTGAATTTGTGATATGAACGGGTACAGAAGATGCATGCACATATCGACTTTGAGCACCTAAAACATCGATTTTGAGCATGTTTTGGGTCTGTATTTTAAAAATACTATAACACGGAGTAGACACGTACAGATCGCTTTTGGGACCCAAATAAATCGAATTTTCGGGTGTTTTGAGTCAGAATTTGAGATATAAACGGGTACAAAAGATGCATGCACATATCGACTCTGGGCACCCAAAATATCGATTTTGAGCATGTTTTGAGCCTGTATTTTTAAAATACTCTAACACGGAGTAGACACGTACAGATCGCTTCTGGGACCCAAATAAATCGAATTTTCGGTTGTTCTGAGCCTGAATTTGAGATATGAACAGGTACAGAAGATGCATGCAGATATCGAATTCGGGCACCTAAAATATCGATTTTGAGCATGTTTTGGGCCTGTATTTTGAAAATACTCAAACACGGTGTAGACATGTACAGATCGCTTCTGGGAACCAAAATTATCGTATTTTCGGGTGTTTTGAACCTGAATTTGGGATATAGACGGGTACCGAAGATTCATGCAGGTATCGACTTTTTGCACCTAAAATATCGATTTTGAGCATGTTTTGGGCCTGTATTTTGAAAATACTCTAACACGGACTAGGCATGTACAGATCGCTTCTGGGACCCAAAAATATCGAATTTTCGGGTGTTTTGAGCCTGAATTTGAGATATAAACGGGTACAGAAGATGCATGCACATTTCGACTTTTTGCACCTAAAATATCGATTTTGAGTATTTTTTGGGTCTGTATCTTGAAAACATTCTAGCAAGAAGTAGGCATGTACAGATTGCTTCTGGGACCCAAAAATATCGAATTTTTTAGTGTTTTGAATCTGAATTTGGGATATAGACGTGTACAGAAGATGCATACACATATTGACTCTGGGCAGCTAAAATATCGATTTTTAGCATGTTTTAGGCCTGTATTTTGAAAATACTCTAACAAGGAGTATGCATGTACACATTGCTTTTGGGACCCAAAAATATAGAATATTCGGGTGTTTTGAGTCTGAATTTGAGATATAAACGGGTACAGAAGATGCATGCATATATCGACTTTGAGCACCTAAAACATCGATTTTGAGCATGTTTTGGGCCTGTATTTTAAAAATACTATAACACGGAGTAGACACGTACAGATCGCTTTTGGGACCCAAATAAATCGAATTTTCGGGTGTTTTGAGTCTGAATTTGAGATATAAACGGGTACAGAAGATGCATGCACATATTGACTTTGGGCAGCTAAAATATCGATTTACAGCATGTTTTAGGCCTGTATTTTAAAAATACTCTAACACGGAGTATGCATGTACAGATGGCTTTTGGGACCCAAAAATATCGAATATTCGGGTGTTTTGAGTCTGAATTTAAGATATAAACGGGTACAGAAGATGCATGCACATATCGACTTTGGGCACCCAAAATATCGATTTTGAGCATGTTTTGAGCCGGTATTTTTAAAATACTCTAACACGGAGTAGACAGGTACAAATCGCTTCTGGGACCCAAATAAATCGAATTTTCGGTTGTTCTGAGCCTGAATTTGAGATATGAACAGGTACAGAAGATGCATGCACATATCGACTTCGGGCACCTAAAATATCGATTTTGAGCATGTTTTGGGCCTGTATTTTGAAAATACTCAAACACGGTGTAGACATGTACAGATCATTTCTGGGACACAAAAATATCGATTTTTTGGGTGTTTTGAGCCTGAATTTGAGATATAAACGGGTACAGAAGATGAATGCACATTTCGACTTTTTGCACCTGAAATATCGATTTTGAGCATGTTTTGGGTCTGTATCTTGATAACTTTCTAGCAAGAAGTAGGCATGTACAGATTGCTTCTGGGACCCAACAATATCGAATTTTCGAGTGTTTTAAACCTTCATTTGGGATATAGACGGGTACAGAAGATGCATACACATATTGACTTTGAGCAGCTAAAATATCGATTTTCTGCATGTTTTAGGCCTGTATTTTGAAAATACTCTAACACGGAGTATGCATGTACACATTGCTTTTGGGACCCAAAAAATCGAATATTGGGGTTTTTTGAGTCTGAATTTGAGATATAAACGGGTACAGAAGATGCATGCACATATCGACTTTGGGCACCCAAAATATCGATTTTGAGCATGTTTTGGGCCTGTATTTTTAAAACACTCTAACACGGAGTAGACACGTACAGATCACTTCTGGGACCTAAATAAATCAAATTTTCGGGTGTTCTGAGCCTGAATTTGAGATATGAACGGGTACTGAAGATGCATGCACATATCGACTTTGGGCACCAAAAATATCGATTTTGAGCATGTTTTGGGCCTGCATTTTGAAAATACTCTAACACGGTGTAGACATGTACAGATCGCTTCTGGAACACAAAAATATCGATTTTTTGGGTGTTTTGAGCCTGAATTTGAGATATAAACGGGTACAGATGATGCATGCACATATCGACTTTGGCACCCAAAATATCGATTTTTAGTATGTTTTGGGCGTATAATTTGAAAATATTCTAGCACTGAGTAGGCATGTACAGATCGCTTCTGGAACCCAAAAATATCGAATTTTAGGGGTTTTGAGCCTGAATTTGAGATATAACCGGGTACAGAGGATGCATGCACATATCGACTTTTTGCACCTAAAATATCGATTTTAAGCATGTTTTGGGTCTGTATCTTGAAAACATTCTAGCAAGGAGTAGGCATGTACAGGTTGCTTCTGGGACCCAAAAATATCGAATTTTCTGGTGTTTTAAACCTGAATTTGGGATATAGACGGGTACAGAAGATGCATACACATATTGACTTTGGGCACCTAAAATATCGATTTTCAGCATGTTTTGGGCCCGTATTTTGAAAATACATTAACACGGAGTAGGCATGTACCGATCGCTTCTGGGACCCAAAAATATCGACTTTTCGGGTGTTTTGAGCCTGAATTTGAGATATAAACGGGTACAGAAGATACATGCACATATCGACTTTGGGCACCTAAAATATCGATTTTGAGCCTGTTTTGGGCCTGTATTTTGAAAATACTCTAACACGGAGTATGCATGTAGAGATCGCTTCTGAGACACAAACATATCCATTTTTTGGGTGTTTTGAGCCTGAATTTGAGATATAAACGGGTACAGAAGATGTATGCACATATCGACTTTTCACACCTAAAATATCATTTTTGAGCATGTTTTAAGCCTGTATTTTAAAAACATTCTAGCACTGAGTAGGCATGTGCAGATCGCTTAAGGGACCTAAAAAAATCGAATTTTTGGAGTTTTGAGCCTGAATTTGAGATATAAACGGGTACAGAAGATGCATGCACATATCGACTTTTTGCACTTAAAATATCGATTTTGAGCATGTTTTGGGTCTGTATCTTGAAAACATTCTAGCAAGGAGTAGGCATGTACAGATCGCTTCTGGGACCCAAAAATATCGAATTTTCTGGTGTTTTGAATCAGAATTAGGGATATACACGGGTACAGAAGATGCATACACATATTGACTTTGGGCACATAAAATATCGATTTTGAGCATGTTTTGGGCCTGTATTTTAAAAACACTCTAACACTGAGTAGACACGTACAGATCGCTTCTGGGACCCAAATAAATCGAATTTTCGGGTGTTCTGAGCCTGAATTTGAGATATAAACGGGTACAGAAGATGCATGCACATATCGACTCTGGGCACCCAAAATATCGATTTTGAGCATGTTTTGAGCCTGTATTTTTAAAATACTCTAACACGGAGTAGACACGTACAGATCGCTTCTGGGACCCAAATAAATCGAATTTTCGGTTGTTCTGAACCTGAATTTGAGATATGAACAGGTACAGAAGATGCATGCACATATCGAATTCGGGCACCTAAAATATCGATTTTGAGCATGTTTTGGGCCTGTATTTTGAAAATACTCAAACACGGTGTAAACATGTACAGATCGCTTCTGGGACCCAAAATTATCGAATTTTCGGGTGTTTTGAACCTGAATTTGGGATATAGACGGATACCGAAGATGCATGCAGATATCGACTTTTTGCACCTAAAATATCGATTTTGAGCATGTTTTGGGCCTGTATTTTGAAAATACTCTAACACGGACTAGGCATGTACAGATCGCTTCTGGGACCCAAAAATATCGAATTTGCGGGTGTTTTGAGCCTGAATTTGAGATATAATCGGGTACAGAAATTACATGTACATATCGACTTTGGGCACCCAAAATATCGATTTTGAGCATGTTTTGAGCCTATAATTTGAAAATACTCTAACACGGAGTAGGCATGTACAGATTGCTTCTGGGACCCAAAAATATCGATTTTACGGGTGTTTTGAGCATGAATTTGGGATATAAACGGGTACAGAAGATGCATGCACTTATCGACTATGGGCAGCTAAAATATCGATTTTTAGCATGTTTTGGGCATGTATTTTGAAAATACTCTAACACAGAGTAAACTTGTACAGATCGCTTCTGGGACCCAAAAACATCAAATTTTCGGGTGTTTAGAGCTTGAATTTGAGATATAAACGGGTACAGAACATGCATGCACTTTATTGACTTGGGACACCTAAAATATCGATTTTTAGCATGTTTTAAGCCTGTATTTTGGAAACATTCTAGCACTGAGTAGGCATGTACAGATCGCTTCTGGAACCCAAAAAAATTGAATTTTCGGAGGTTTTGAGCCTGAATTTGATATATAAACAGGTAATGAAGATGCATGCACATATCGACTCTTTGCACCTAAAATATCGATTTTGAGCATGTTTTGGGTCTGTATTGTGAAAATACTCTAACAAGAAGTAGGCATGTACACATCGCTTCTGGGACACAAAAATATCGAATTTTCGGGTGTTTTGTTCCTGAATTTGAGATATAAACGGGATCAGAAGATGCATGCACATATCGACTTTGGGCACCGAAAATATCGATTTTTAGCTTGTTTTGGGCCTATATTTTAAAAATATTCTATTACTGAGTAGGCATGTACAGATCGCTTGTCTGACCCAAAAATGTCGAATTTTCTGGTGTTTTGAGCCTGAATTTGAGATATAAACGGGTACAGAAGATGCATGCACATATCAACTATGTGGAGCTAAAATATCGATTTTCAGTATGATTTGGACCTGTATTTTGAAAGTACTCAAACACGGAGTAGGCATGTACAGATCGCTTCTGGGACCCAAAAATATTGAATTTTTGGTTGTTTTGAGCCTGAATTTGAGATATAAACGGGTACAGAAGATGCATGCACATATCGACTTTGGGCACCTAAAATATCGATTTTCAGCATGTTTTATGGCCTGTATTTTGAAAGTACTCTAACACGGAGTAGGCATGTACAGATCGCTTCTGGGACCCAAAAATATTAAATTTTCGGGTATTTTGAGCCTGAATTTGAGATATAAACAGGTACAGCATATGCATGCACATATCGACATTGGGCACCTATAATATCGATTTTTAGCTTGTTTTGGGCCTATACTTTGAAAATATTCTTTCACTGAGTAGGCATGTACAGATAGCTTCTGTGACCCAAAAATATCGAATTTTCGGGTGTTTTGAGCCGTAATTTGGGATATAAACGGGTACAAAAGATGTATGCACATATCGACTTTGGACACGTAAAATATCGATTTTTAGCATGTTTTAAGCCTCTAATTTAAAAACATTCTAGCACTAAGTAGACATGTACAGATCGTTTCGGGCACCAAAAAATATTAAATTTTTGGGTGTTTTGAGCCTGCATTTGAGATATAAACGGGTACTGAAGATGCATGCATATATCGACTTTTTTCACCTAAAATATCGATTTTGAGCATATTTTGGGTCTGTATCTTGAAAACATTCTAGCACTAAGTAGACATGTACAGATCGCTTCTGGGACCCAAAAATATTGAATTGTTGGTTGTTTTGAGTCTGAATTTAAGATATAAACGGATACTGAAGATGCATGCACATATCGACTTTGAGCACCCAAAAAATCGATTTTCAGCATGTTTTGGGCATGTATTTTGAAAATACTCTAACACGAAGTAGGCATGTACAGATATCTTCTGTGACACAAAAATATCAACTTTTTGGGTATTTTGAGCCTAAATTCGAGATATAAACGGGTACAAAAGATGTATGCACATATCGACTTTGGACACCTAAAATATCGATTTTGAGCATGTTTTGAGCCTATAATTTGAAAATACTCTAACACGGAGTAGGCATGTACAGATTGCTTCTGGGACCCAAAAATATCGATTTTACGGGTGTTTTGAGCATGAATTTGGGATATAAACGGGTACAGAAGATGCATGCACTTATCGACTATGGGCAGCTAAAATATCGATTTTTAGCATGTTTTGGGCATGTATTTTGAAAATACTCTAACACAGAGTAAACTTGTACAGATCGCTTCTGGGACCCAAAAACATCAAATTTTCGGGTGTTTAGAGCTTGAATTTGAGATATAAACGGGTACAGAACATGCATGCACTTTATTGACTTGGGACACCTAAAATATCGATTTTTAGCATGTTTTAAGCCTGTATTTTGGAAACATTCTAGCACTGAGTAGGCATGTACAGATCGCTTCTGGAACCCCAAAAAATTGAATTTTCGGATGTTTTGAGCCTGAATTTGATATATAAACAGGTAATGAAGATGCATGCACATATCGACTCTTTGCACCTAAAATATCGATTTTGAGCATGTTTTGGGTCTGTATTGTGAAAATACTCTAACAAGAAGTAGGCATGTACACATCGCTTCTGGGACACAAAAATATCGAATTTTCGGGTGTTTTGTGCCTGAATTTGAGATATAAACGGGTACAGAAGATGCATGCACATATCGACTTTGGGCACCGAAAATATCGATTTTTAGCTTGTTTTGGGCCTATATTTTAAAAATATTCTATTACTGAGTAGGCATGTACAGATCGCTTGTCTGACCCAAAAATGTCGAATTTTCTGGTGTTTTGAGCCTGAATTTGAGATATAAACGGGTACAGAAGATGCATGCACATATCAACTATGTGGAGCTAAAATATCGATTTTCAGTATGATTTGGGCCTGTATTTTGAAAGTACTCAAACACGGAGTAGGCATGTACAGATCGCTTCTGGGACCCAAAAATATTGAATTTTTGGTTGTTTTGAGCCTGAATTTAAGATATAAACGGGTACAGAAGATGCATGCACATATCGACTTTGGGCACCTAAAATATCGATTTTCAGCATGTTTTATGGCCTGTATTTTGAAAGTACTCTAACACGGAGTAGGCATGTACAGATCGCTTCTGGGACCCAAAAATATTAAATTTTCGGGTATTTTGAGCCTGAATTTGAGATATAAACAGGTACAGCATATGCATGCACATATCGACATTGGGCACCTATAATATCGATTTTTAGCTTGTTTTGGGCCTATACTTTGAAAATATTCTTTCACTGAGTAGGCATGTACAGATAGCTTCTGTGACCCAAAAATATCGAATTTTCGGGTGTTTTGAGCCGTAATTTGGGATATAAACGGGTACAAAAGATGTATGCACATATCGACTTTGGACACGTAAAATATCGATTTTTAGCATGTTTTAAGCCTCTAATTTAAAAACATTCTAGCACTAAGTAGACATGTACAGATCGCTTCGGGCACCAAAAAATATTAAATTTTTGGGTGTTTTGAGCCTGCATTTGAGATATAAACGGGTACTGAAGATGCATGCATATATCGACTTTTTTCACCTAAAATATCGATTTTGAGCATATTTTGGGTCTGTATCTTGAAAACATTCTAGCACTAAGTAGACATGTACAGATCGCTTTTGGGACCCAAAAATATTGAATTGTTGGTTGTTTTGAGTCTGAATTTAAGATATAAACGGGTACTGAAGATGCATGCACATATCGACTTTGAGCACCCAAAAAATCGATTTTTAGCATGTTTTGGGCATGTATTTTGAAAATACTCTAACACGAAGTAGGCATGTACAGATATCTTCTGTGACACAAAAATATCAACTTTTTGGGTATTTTGAGCCTAAATTCGAGATATAAACGGGTACAAAAGATGTATGCACATATCGACTTTGGACACCTAAAATATCGAATTTTAGCATGTTTTAAGCCTATATTTTGAAAACATTCTAGCACTGAGTAGATATGTACAGATCTCTTCTGGGGTCCAAAAATATCAAATTTTCGGGTGTTTTAAGCCTGAATTTGGGATATAAAAGGGTACAGAGCATGCATGCACATATCGACTTTGGGCACCTAAAATATCGATTTTCAGCTTGTTTTGGGCCTGTATTTTGAAAGTACTCTAACACGGAGTAGGCATATACAGATTGCTTCTGGGACCCCAAAATATCAAATTTTCGGGGGTTTTGACCCTGAATTTGAGATATAAAAGGGTACAGAAGATGCATGCACTTATCGACTATAGGCAGCTAAAATATCGATTTTCAGCATGTTTTGGGCATGTATTTTAAAAATACTCTAACACGGAGTAGGCATGTACAGATCGCGTCTGGGACCCAAAAATATAGAATTTTCGGGTGTTTTGAGCTTAAATTTGAGATATAAACGGGTACAGAACATGCATGCACATATCGACTTTGGACACCTAAAATATCGATTTTTAGCATGTTTAGAGCCTATATTTTGAAAACATTCTAGCACTGAGTAGGCATGTACAGATCGCTTTTGGAACCCAAAAATATTGAATTTTCGGGTGTTTTGAGCCTGAATTTTATATGTAAACAGGTAATGAAGATGTATGCACATATCGACTCTTTGCACCTAAATATCGATTTTGAGCATGTTTTGGGTCTGTATTGTGTAAATACTCTAACACGGAGTAGGCATGTACAGATCGCTTCAGGCACACAAAAATATCGGATTTTTGGGTGTTTTGAGCCTGAATTTGAGATATAAACGGGTACAGAAGATGAATGCACATATCGACTTTGGGCACCCAAAATGTCGATTTTTAGCATGTTTTGGGCCTGTATTTTGAAAATACTCTAAGACTGAGTAGGCATGTACAGATCGCTTAAGGGACCCAAAAATATCGAATTTTCGGGTGTTTTGAGCCTGAATTTGTGATATAAACGGGTACAGAATACGCATGCACATATCGACAATGGGCACCTAAAATATCGATTTTTAGCATGTTTTGGGCTTGAATTTTAAAAATACTCTAACACGGAGTAGGAATGCACAGATCGCTTCTGGGACCCAAAAATATCGAATTTTCGGGTGTTTTGAGCCTGAATTTGAGATATAAACGGGTACAGAAGATGCATGCACATATCGACTATGGGCAGCTAAAATATCGATTTTGAGCATGTTCTTGGTATGTATCTTGAAAACTTTCTAGCAAGAAGTAGGCATGTACAGATTGCTTCTGGGACCCAAAAATATCGAATTTTCGAGTGTTTTGAACCTGAATTTGGGATATAGACGGGTGCAGAAGATGCATACACATATTGTCTTTGGGCAGCTAAAATATCGATTTACTGCATGTTTTAGGCCTGTATTTTGAAAATGCTCTAACACGGAGAATACATGTACAGATGGCTTTTGGGACCCAAAAATATCGAATAATCGGGTGTTTTGAGTCTGAATTTGAGATATAAACGGGTACAGAAGATGCATGCACATATCGACTTTGGGCACCTAAAATATCGATTTGAAGCATGTTTTGGGCCTGTATTTTGAAAATACTCTAACACGGAGTAGACACGTACAGATCGCTTTTGGGACACAAAAATATCGAATTTTTGAGTGTTTTGAGCCTGAATTTGAGATATAAACGTTTCCAGAAGATGCATGCACATATCGACTTTGGGCACCTAAAATATCGATTTTGAGCTTGTTTTGGGTCTGTATTTTGAAAATACTCTAACACGGAGTAGACACGTACAGATCGCTTTTGGGACACAAAAAAATTAAATTTTCGGGTGTTTTGAGCCTGAATTTGGGATATAAACGGGTACAAAAGATGTATGCACATATCGACTTGGGACACATAAAATATCGATTTTCAGCATGTTTTGACTCTATATTTTGAAAACATTCTAGCACTGAGTAGGCATGTACAGATCACTTCTTGGACCCAAAAAGATCGAATTTCCGGGTGTTTTGAGCCTAAATTTGAGATATAAACGGGTACAGAAGATGCATGCACATATCGACATTGGTCACCTAAAATATCGATTTTTAGCATGTTTTGGGCTTGAATTTTAAAAGTACTCTAACACGGAGTAGGCATGCACAGAACCCTTCTGGGACCCAAAAATATCGAATTTTCGGGTGTATTGAGCCTGAATTTGAGATATAATCGGGTACAGAAGATGCATGCACATATCGACTATGGGCAGCTAAAATATCGATTTTCAGCATGTTTTGGGCCTGTATTTTTGAAAATACTCAAACACGGAGTAGGCATATACAGATCGCTTCTGGGACCCAAAAATATCGAATTTTCGGGTGTTTTGAGCTTAAATTTGAGATATAAACGGGTACAGAACATGCATGCACATATTAACTTTGGGCACCCAAAATATCGATTTTCAGCATGTTCTGAGCCTCTATTTTAAAAACATTCTAGCACTGAGTATGCATGTACAGATCGCTTCTGGGACCCAAAAATATTGAATTTTCGGGTGTTTTGAGCCAGAATTTGGGATATAACCGGGTACAGAGAATGCATGCACATATCGACTTTTTGCACCTAAAATATCGATTTTGAGCATGTTTTTGGTCTGTATCTTGAAAAACATTCTAGCAAGGAGAAGGCATGTACAGATCGCTTCTGGGACCCAAAAATATCGAATTTTCTGGTGTTTTGAACCTGAATTTGGGATATAGACGGGTACAGAAGATGCATACACATATTGACTTTGGGCACCTAAAATATAGATTTTCAGCATGTTTTGGGCCTGTATTTTGAAAATACTTTAACACGGAGTAGGCATGTACAGATCGCTTCTGGGACCCAAAAATATTGAATTTTCGGGTGTTTTGAGCATGAATTTGAGATATAAACGGGTACAGAAGATGCATGCACATATCGACTTTTTGCATTTAAAATATTGATTTTGAGCATGTTTTGGGTCTGTATCTTGAAAACATTCTAACAAGGAGTAGGCATGTACAGATCACTTCTGGGACCCAAAAATATCGAATTTTCTGGTGTTTTGAACCTGAATTTGGGATATAGACGGGTACAGAAGATGCATACACATATTGACTTTGGGCACCTAAAATATAGATTTTCAGCATGTTTTGGGCCTGTATTTTGAAAATACTTTAACACGGAGTAGGCATGTACAGATCGCTTCTGGGACACAAAAATATCGAATATTCGGGTGTTTTGAGTCTGAATTTGAGACATAAACGGGTACAGAAGATGCATGCACATATCGACTTTTTGCACCCAAAATATCGATTTTGAGCATGTTTTGGGCCTGTATTTTTAAAATACTCTAACACGGAGTAGACACGTACAGATCGCTACTGGGACACAAAAATATCGAATTTTTGGGTGTTTTGAGCCTGAATTTGAGATATAAACGGGTACAGAAGATGCATGCACATATCGACTTTGGTAACCCAAAATATCGATTTTTAGCATGTTCTGAGCCTCTATTTTGAAAACATTCTAGCACTGAGTAGGCATGTACAGATCGCTTCTGGGACCCAAAAATATTGAATTTTCGGGTGTTTTGAGCCTGAATTTGAGATATAACCGGGTACAGAGAATGCATACACATATTGACTTTGTGCACCTAAAATATCAATTTTCAGCATGTTTTGGGCCTGTATTTTAAAAACACTCTAACACGGAGTATGCATGTACAGATCGCTTCTGGGACACAAAAATATCGAATTTTCGGAGTTTTGAGCCTGAATTTGGGATATAGACGGGTACAGAAGATGCATACACATATTGACTTTGGGCACTTAAAATATCGATTTTCAGCATGTTTTGGGCCTGTATTTTGAAAATACATTAACACGGAGTAGGCATGTACAGATCGCTTCGGGGACCCAAAAATATCGACTTTTCGGGTGTTTTGAGCCTGAATTTGAGATATAAACGGGTACAGAAGAAGCATGCACATATCGACTTTGGGCACCTATAATATCGATTTTGAGCATGTTTTTGGGCCTGTATTTTGAAAATACTCTAACACGGTGTAGACATGTACAGATCGCTTATGGGACACAAAAATATCGATTTTTTGGGTGTTTTGAGCCTGAATTTGAGATATAAACGGGTACAGAAGATGCATGCACATATCGACTTTTTGCACCTAAAATATCGATTTTGAGCATGTTTTGGATCTGTATCTTGAAAACTTTCAGCAAGAAGTAGGCATGTACAGATTGCTTCTGGGACCCAAAAATATCGAATTTTGGAGTGTTTTGAACCTGAATTTGGGATATAGACAGGTACAGAAGATGCATACACATATTGACTTTGGGCAGCTAAAATATCGATTTACAGCATGTTTTAGGCACTTATTTTGAAAATACTCTAACACGGAGTATGCATGTACAGATGGCTTTTAGGACCCAAAAATATCGAATATTCGGGTGTTTTGAGTCTGAATTTGAGATATAAACGGGTACAGAAGATGCATGAACATATCGACTTTGGGCACCCAAAATATCGATTTTGAGCATGTTTTGGGCCTGTATTTTTAAAATACTCTCACACGGAGTAGACACGTACAGATCGCTTCTGGGACCCAAATAAATCGAATTTTCGGGTGTTCTGAGCCTGAATTTGAGATATGAACGGGTACAGAAGATGCATGCACATATCGACTTTGGGCACCTAAAATATCGATTTTGAGCATGTTTTGGGCCTGTATTTTGAAAATACTCTAACACGGTGTAGACATGTACAGATAGCTTCTGGGACACAAAAATATCAATTTTTTAGGTGTTTTGAGCCTGAATTTGAGATATAAACGGGTACAGAAGATGCATGCACATATCGACTTTGGCACCCAAAATATCGATTTTTTGTATGTTTTGGGCGTATAATTTGAAAATATTCTAGCACTGAGTAGGCAGGTACAGATCGCTTCTGGGTCCCAAAAATATCGAATTTTCTGGTGTTTTGAGCCAGAATTTGGGATATAACCGGGTACAGAGGATGCATGCACATATCGACTTTTTGCACCAAAAATATCGATTTTGAGCATGTTTTGGGTCTGTATCTTGAAAACATTCTAGCAAGGAGTAGGCATGTACAGATCACTTCTGGGACCCAAAAATATCGAATTTTCGGGTGTTTTGAACCTGAATTTGGGATATAGACGGGTACAGAAGATGCATACACATATCGACTTTGGGCACCTCAAATATAGATTTTCAGCATGTTTTGGGCCTGAATTTTGAAAATACTCTAACACGGAGTAGGCATGTACAGATCGCTTCGGGCACCCAAAAATATCGAATTTTATGGTGTTTTCAACCAGAATTAGGGATATACACGGGTACAGAAGATGCATACACATATTGACTTTGGGCACATAAAATATCGATTTTCAGCATGTTTTGGGCCTGTATTTTAAAAACACTCTAACACGGAGTATGCACGTACAGATTGCTTCTGGGACCCAAAAACATTGAATTTTCGGGTGTTTTGAGCCTGAATTTGAGATATAAACGGGTACAGAATATGCATGCACATATCGACTTTTTGCACCTAAAATATCGATTTTGAGCATGTTTTGGGTCTGTATCTTGAAAAAATTCTAGCAAGGAGTAGGCATGTACAGATTGCTTCTGGGACCTAAAATTATCGAATTCTCGGGTGTTTTGAACCTGAATTTGGGATATAGACGGATACCGAAGATGCATGCACATATCGACTTTTTGCACCTAAAATATCGATTTTGAGCATGTTTTGGGCCTGTATTTTGAAAATACTCTAACACGGAGTATGCATGTACACATTGCTTTTGGGACCCAAAAATATCGAATATTCGGGTATTTTGAGTCAGAATTTGAGATATAAACGGGTACAGAAGATGCATGCACATATCGACTTTGGGCACCCAAAATATCGATTTTGAGCATGTTTTGGGCCTGTATTTTTAAAATACTCTAATACTGAGTAGACACGTACAGATCGCTTCTGGAACCCAAATAAATCGAATTTTAGGGTGTTCTGAGCCTGAATTTGAGATATAAACGGGTACAGAAGATGCATGCACATATCGACTTTGGGCACCTAAAATATCGATTTTGAGCATGTTCTGGGCCTGTATTTTGAAAATACTATAGCACGGTGTAGACATGTACAGATCGCTTCTGGGACACAAAAATATCGATTTTTAGGGTGTTTTGATCCTGAATTTGAGATATAAACGGGTACAGAAGATGCATGCACATATCGACTTTGGCACCCAAAATATTGATTTTTAGTATGTTTTGGGCGTATAACTTGAAAATATTCTAACACTGAGTAGGCATGTACAGATCGCTTCTGGGACCCAAAAATATCGAATTTTCGGGGGTTTTGAGCCAGAATTTGGGATATAACCGGGTACAGAGGATGCATGCAAATATTGACTTTTTGCACCTAAAATATCGATTTTGAGTATGTTTTGGGCCTGTATTTTGATTAATACTCTAACACGGAGTATGCATGTACAGATCGCTTCTGGGACACAAAAATATCGATTTTTTGGGTGTTTTGTGCCTGAATTTGAGATATAAACGGGTACAGAAGATGCATGCACATATCGACTTTTCACACCTAAAATTTCGATTTCTAGCATGTTTTAAGCCTGTAATTTAAAAACATTCTAGCACTGAGTAGGCATGTGCAGATCGCTTAAGGGACCCAAAAATATCGAATTTTCGGAGTTTTGAGCCTGAATTTGAGATATAAACGGGTACAGAAGATGCATGCACATATCGACTTTTTGCACTTAAAATATCGATTTTGAGCATGTTTTTAGTCTGTGTCTTGAAAACATTCTAGCAAGGAGTAGGCTTGTACAGATCGCTTCTGGGACCCAAAAATACCGAATTTTCTGGTGTTTTGAATCTGAATTTGGGATATAGACGGGTACAGAAGATGCATACACATATTAACTTTGGGCAGCTAAAATATCGATTTACAGCATGTTTTAGGCCTGTATTTTAAAAATACTCTAACACAGAGTATGCATGTACAGATGGCTTTTGGGACCCAAATAAATCGAATTTTCGGTTGTTCTGAGCCTGAATTTGAGATATGAACAGGTACAGAAGATGTATGCACATATCGATTTCGGGCACCTAAAATATCGATTTTGAGCATGTTTTGGGTCTGTATTTTGAAAATACTCAAACACGGTGTAGACATGTACAGATCGCTTCTGGGACACAAAAATATCGATTTTTTTGTGTGTTTTGAGCCTGAATTTGAGATATAAACGGGTACAGAAGATGCATGCACATATCGACTTTGGCACCCAAAATATCGATTTTTAGTATGTTTTGGGCGTATAATTTGAAAATATTCTAGCACTGAGTAGGCATGTACAGATCGCTTCTAATACCCAAAAATATCGAATTTTCGGGTGTTTTGAGCCAGAAATTGGGATATAACCGGGTACAGAGGATGCATGCACATATCGACTTTTTGCACCTAAAATATCGATTTTGAGCATGTTTTGGGTCTGTATCTTGAAAAAATTCTAGCAAGGAGTAGGCATGTACAGATCGCTTCTGCGACCTAAAATTATCGAAGTTTCGGGTGTTTTGACCCTAACTTTGGGATATAGACGGATACCGAAGATGCATGCACATATCGACTTTTTGCACCTAAAATATCGATTTTGAGCATGTTTTGGGCCTGTATTTTTAAAATACTCTAACACGGAGTAGGCATGTACAGATCGCTTCGGGAACCCAAAAATATCGAATTTTCGAGTGTTTTGAGCCTGAATTTGAGATATAAACGGGTACAGAAGATGCATGCACATTTCGACTTTGGGCACCTATAATATCGATTTTGAGCATGTTTTGGGTCTGTATCTTGAAAACATTCTAGCAAGAAGTAGGCATGTACAGATTGCTTCTGGGACCCAATAATATCGAATTTTCGGGTGTTTCGAGTCTGAATTTGAGATATAAACGGGTACAGAAGATGCAAGCACATATCGACTTCGGGCACCTAAAATATCGATTTTGAGCATGTTTTGGGCCTGTATTATGAAAATACTCAAACACGGTGTAGACATGTACAGATCGCTTCTGGGACACAAAAATATCGATTTTTTGGGTGTTTTGAGCCTGAATTTGAGATATAAACGGGTACAGAAGATGCATGCACATATCGACTTTGGCACCCAAAATATCGATTTTTAGTATGTTTTGGGCGTATAATTTGAAAATATTCTAGCACTGAGTAGGCATGTACAGATCGCTTCTGTGACCCAAAAATATCGAATTTTCGGGTGTTTTGAGCCAGAAATTGGGATATAACCGGGTACAGAGGATGCATGCACATATCGACTTTTTGCACCTAAAATATCGATTTTGAGCATGTTTTGGGTCTGAATCTTGAAAAAATTCTAGCAAGGAGTAGGCATGTACAGATCGCTTCTGGGACCCAAAATTATCGAATTTTTGGGTGTTTTGAACCAGAATTTGGGATATAGACGCATACCGAAGATGCATGCACATATCGACTTTTTGCACCTAAAATATCGATTTTGAGCATGTTTTGGGCCTGTATTTTGAAAATACTCTAACACGGAGTAGGCATGTATAGATCGCTTCGGGGACCCAAAAATATCGAATTTTCGGGTGTTTTGAGCCTGAATTTGAGATATAAACGGGTACAGAAGATGCATGCACATATCGACTTTTTGCACTTAAAATATCGATTTTGAGCATGTTTTTAGTCTGTGTCTTGAAAACATTCTAGCAAGGAGTAGGCTTGTACAGATCGCTTCTGGGACCCAAAAATACCGAATTTTCTGGTGTTTTGAACCTGAATTTGGGATATAGACGGGTACAGAAGATGCATACACATATTGACTTTGGGCAGCTAAAATATCGATTTACAGCATGTTTTAGGCCTGTATTTTAAAAATACTCTAACACAGAGTATGCATGTACAGATGGCTTTTGGGACCCAAATAAATCGAATTTTCGGTTGTTCTGAGCCTGAATTTGAGATATGAACAGGTACAGAAGATGTATGCACATATCGACTTCGGGCACCTAAAATATCGATTTTGAGCATGTTTTGGGTCTGTATTTTGAAAATACTCAAACACGGTGTAGACATGTACAGATCGCTTCTGGGACACAAAAATATCGATTTTTTTGTGTGTTTTGAGCCTGAATTTGAGATATAAACGGGTACAGAAGATGCATGCACATATCGACTTTGGCACCCAAAATATCGATTTTTAGTATGTTTTGGGCGTATAATTTGAAAATATTCTAGCACTGAGTAGGCATGTACAGATCGCTTCTGGGACCCAAAAATATCGAATTTTCGGGTGTTTTGAGCCAGAAATTGGGATATAACCGGGTACAGAGGATGCATGCACATATCGACTTTTTGCACCTAAAATATCGATTTTGAGCATGTTTTGGTTCTGTATCTTGAAAAAATTCTAGCAAGGAGTAGGCATGTACAGATCGCTTCTGGGACCCAAAATTATCGAATTTTTGAGTGTTTTGAACCAGAATTTGGGATATAGACGCATACCGAAGATGCATGCACATATCGACTTTTTGCACTTAAAATATCGATTTTGAGCATGTTTTGGGTCTGTATCTTTAAAACATTCTAGAAAGGAGTAGGCATGTACAGATCGCTTCTGGGACCCAAAAATATCGAATTTTCGAGTGTTTTGAACCTGAATTTGGGATATAGACGGGTACAGAAGATACATACACATATTGACTTTGGGCAGCTAAAATATTGATTTACAGCATGTTTTAGGCCTGTATATTAAAAATACTCTAACACGGAGTATGCATGTACAGATGGCTTTTGGGATCCAAAAATATCGAATATTCGGGTGTTTTGAGTCTGAATTTGAGATATAAACGGGTACAGAAGATGCATGCACATATCGACTTTGGGCACCGAAAATATCGATTTTGAGCATGTTTTGAGCCTGTATTTTTAAAATACTCTAACACAGAGTAGACACGTAGAGATCGCTTCTGGGACCCAAATATATCGAATTTTCTGTTGTTCTGAGCCTGAATTTGAGATATAAACAGGTACAGAATCTGCATGCACATATCGACTTCGGGCACCTAAAATATTGATTTTGAGCATGTTTTGGGCCTGTATTTTGAAAATATTCAAACAAGGTGTAGACATGTACAGATCGCTTCTGGGACACAAAAATATCGAATTTTTTTGTGTTTTGAGCCTGAATTTGAGATATAACCGGGTACAGAGGATGCATGAACATATCGACTTTTTGCACCTAAAATATCGATTTTGAGCATGTTTTGGGCCTGTATTTTGAAAATATTCTAACACGGAGTAGGCATGTATAGATCGCTTCTGGGACCCAAAAATATCGAATTTTCGGGTGTTTTGAGCCTGAATTTGAGATACAAACGGGTACAGAAGATGCATGCACATATCGACTTTTCACACCTAAAATATCGATTTATAGCATGTTTTAAGCCTGTATTTTAAAAACATTCTAGCACTGAGTAGGCATGTGCAGATCGCTTAAGGGACCCAAAAATATCGAATTTTCGGAGTTTTGAGCCTGAATTTGAGATATAAACGGGTACAGAAGAAGCATGCACATATCGACTTTTTGCACTTAAAATATCGATTTTGAGCATGTTTTGGGTCTGTATCTTGAAAACATTCTAGAAAGGAGTAGGCATGTACAGATCGCTTCTGGGACCCAAAAATATCGAATTTTCGAGTGTTTTGAACCTGAATTTGGGATATAGACGGGTACAGAAGATGCATACACATATTGACTTTGGGCAGCTAAAATATCGATTTACAGCATGTTTTAGGCCTGTATTTTAAAAATACTCTAACACGGAGTATGCATGTACACATTGCTTTTGGGACCCAAAAATATCGAATATTCGGGTGTTTTGAGTCTGAATTTGAGATATAAACGGGTACAGAAAATGCATGCACATATCGACTTTGGGCACCTAAAATATCGATTTTGAGCATGTTTTGGGCCTGTATTTTGAAAATACTATAGCATGGTGTAGGCATGTACAGATCGCTTCTGGGACACAAAAAAATCAATTTTTTGGGTGTTTTGAGCCTGAATTTGATATATAAACGGATACAGAAGATGCATGCACATATCGACTTTGGGCACCCAAAATATCGGTTTTTAGTATGTTTTGGACGTATAATTTGAAAATATTCTAGCACTGAGTAGGCATGTACAGATCGCTTCTGGGACCCAAAATTATCGAATATTCGGGTGTTTTGAACCAGAATTTGGGATATAGACGGATACAGAAGATGCATGCCCATATCGACTTTGGGCACCTAAAATATCGATTTTGAGCATGTTTTTGGCCTGTATTTTGAAACTACTCTAACACGGAGTAGGCATGTACAGATCGCTTCTGGGACCCAAAAATATCGAATTTTCGGGTGTTTTGAGCCTGAATTTGAGATATAAACGGGTACAGAAGATGCATGCACATATCGACTTTTTGCACCTAAAATATCGATTTTGAGCATGTCTTGGGTTTGTATCTTAAAAAATTCTAGCAAGGAGTAGGCATGTACAGATCGCTTCTGGGACCCAAAAATATCGATTTTTCGGGTGTTTTGAACCTGAATTTGGGATATAGACAGATACAGAAGATGCATGCACATATCGACTTTGGGCACCCAAAATATCGATTTTCAGCATGTTTTATGCCTGTATATTTAAAATACTCTAACACTGAGTAGACACGTACAGATCGCCTTTGGAACCCAAATAAATCGAATTTAAGGTGTTCTGAGCCTGAATTTGAGATATAAACGGGTACAGAAAATGCATGCACATATCGACTTTGGGCACCTAAAATATCGATTTTGAGCATGTTTTGGGCCTGTATTTTGAAAATACTATAGCACGGTGTAGACATGTACAGATCGCTTCTGGGACACAAAAATATCGATTTTTTGGGTGTTTTGAGCTTTAATTTAAGATATAAACGGGTTCAGAAGATGCATGCACATATCGACTTTGGACACATTAAAATATCGATTTATAGCATGTTTTAAGCGTGTATTTTAAAAACATGCTAGCACTGAGTAGGCATGTGCATATTGCTTAAGGGACCCAAAAAAATCGAATTTTCGGAGTTTTAAGCCTGAATTTGAGATATCAACGGGTACAGAAGATGTATGCACATATCGACTTTTTGCACTTAAAATGTCGATTTTTAACATGTTTTGGGTCTGTATCTTGAAAACATTCTAGCACGGAGTGTGCACGTACAGATCGCTTCTGGGACCCAAAAATATTGAATTTTCGGGTGTTTTGAGCCTGAATTTTAGATATAAACGGGTACAGAAAATGCATGCACATATCGACTTTGGACACCTAAAATATCGATTTTTAGCATGTTTTGAGCCTTTATTTTGAAAACATTCTAGCACTGAGTATGCATGTACAGATCGCTTAAGGGACCCAAAAATATCGAATTTTCGGGTGTTTTGAACCTGAATTTGGGATATAGACGGATATAGAAGATGCATGAACATATCGACTTTGGGCACCTAAAATATCGATTTTGAGCATGTTTTGGGCCTGTATTTTGAAAATACTCTAACACGGAGTAGGCATGTACAGATCGCTTATGGGACCCAAAAATATCGAATTTTCGGGTGTTTTGAGCCTGAATTTGAGATATAAACGGATACAGAAGATGCATTCACATTTCGACTTTTTGCACCTAAAATATCGATTTTGAGCATGTTTTGGGTCTGTATCTTGAAAACATTCTAGCAAGAAGTAGGCATGTACAGATTGCTTCTGGGACCCAAAAATATCGAATTTTCGAGTGTTTTCAACCTGAATTTGGGATATAGACGGGTACAGAAGATACATACACATATTGACTTTGGGCAGCTAAAATATCGATTTTCAGCATGTTTTAGGCCTGTATTTTGAAAATACTCTAACACGGAGTATGCATGTACACATTGCTTTTGGGACCCAAAAATATTGAATATTTGGGTGTTTTGAGTCTGAATTTGAGATATAAACGGGTACAGAAGATGCATGCACATATCGACTTTGGGCACCCAAATATCGATTTTTAGTATGTTTTCAGCGTATAATTTGAAAATATTCTAGCACTGAGTAGGCATGTACAAATCGCTTCTGATACGCAAAAATATCGAATTTTCGGGGGTTTTGAGCCAGAATTTGGGATATAACCGGGTACAGAGGATGCATGCACATATCGACTTTTTGCACCTAAAATATCGATTTTGAGCATGTTTTGGGTCTGTATCTTGAAAACATTCAAGCAAGGAGTAGGCATGTACAGATCGCTTCTGGGACCCAAAAAATATCGAATTTTCGGGGGTTTTGAGCCAGAATTTGG
This sequence comes from Petrolisthes cinctipes, assembly GCA_033782935.1. Classification (NCBI taxonomy): domain Eukaryota; kingdom Metazoa; phylum Arthropoda; class Malacostraca; order Decapoda; family Porcellanidae; genus Petrolisthes; species Petrolisthes cinctipes. The sequence goes on along the minus strand of JAWQEG010000227.1, from coordinate 384,981 downwards.
GATATAACCGGGTACAGAGGATGCATGCACATATCGACTTTTTGCACCTAAAATATCGATTTAGAGCATGTTTTGGGTCTGTATCTTGAAAAAATTCTAGCAAGGAGTAGGCATGTACAGATCGCTTCTGGGACCCAAAAATACCGAATTTTCTGGTGTTTTGAACCTGAATTTGGGATATAGACGTGTACAGAAGATGCATACACATATTGACTTTGGGCACCTAATATATAGATTTTCAACATGTTTTGGGCCTGTATTTTGAAAATACATTAACACGGAGTAGGCATGTACAGATCGCTTCAGGGACCCAAAAATATCGAATTTTCGGGTGTTTTGAGTCTGAATTTGAGATATAAACGGGAACAGAAGATGCATGCACATTTCGACTTTTTGCACCTAAAATATCGATTTTGAGCATGTTTTGGGTCTGTATCTTGAAAACATTCTAGCAAGAAGTAGGCATGTTCAGATTGCTTCTGGGACCCAAAAATATCGAATTTTCGAGTGTTTTGAACATGAATTTGGGATATAGACGGGTACAGAAGATACATACACATATTGACTTTGGGCAGCTAAAATATCGATTTTCAGCATGTTTTAGGCCTGTATTTTGAAAATACTCTAACACGGAGTATGCATGTACAGATCGCTTCTGATACCCAAAAATATCGAATTTTCGGGTGTTTTGAGCCTGAATTTGAGATATAAACGGATACAGAAGATGCATGTACATATCGACTTTGGGCACCTAAAATATCGATTTTAAGCATGTTTTGGTCCTGTATTTTGAAAATACTCTAACACTGTGTAGGCATGTACAGATCGCTTCTGAGACACAAAAATATCGATTTTTTGGGTGATTTGAGTCTGAATTTGAGATATAAACGGGTACAGAAGATGCATGCACATATCGACTTTGGACACCTAAAATATCGATTTATAGCATGTTTTAAGCCTGTATTTTAAAAACATTCTAGCACTGAGTAGGCATGTGCAGATTGCTTAAGGGACACAAAAATATCGAATTTTCGGAGTTTTGAGCCTGAATTTGAGATATAAACGGATACAGAAGATGCATGCATATATCGACTTTTTGCACTTAAAATATCGATTTTGAGCATGTTTTTGGTCTGTATCTTGAAAACATTCTAGCAAGGAGTAGGCATGTACAGATCGCTTCTGGGACCCAAAAATATCGAATTTTCGGGTGTTTTGAGCCTGAATTTGAGATATAAACGGGTACACAATATGCATGCACATATCGACTTTTTGCACCTAAAATATCGATTTTGAGCATGTTTTGGGCCTGTATTTTGAAAATACTCTAACACGCAGTAGGCATGTACAGATGGCTTCGGGGACCCAAAAATATCGAATTTTCGGGTGTTTTGAGCCTGAATTTGAGATATAAACGGGTACAGAAGATGCATGCGCATATCGACTTTTTGCACCTAAAATATCGATTTTGAGCATGTCTTGTGTTTGTATCTTAAAAAATTCTAGCAAGGAGTAGGCATGTACAGATTACTTCTGGGACCCAAAAAAATCGAATTTTCGAGTGTTTTGAACCTGAATTTGGGATATAGACGGGTACAGAAGATACATACACATATTGACTTTGGGCAGCTAAAATATCGATTTTCAGCATGTTTTAGGCCTGTATTTTGAAAATACTCTAACACGGAGTAGACACTTACAGATCGCTTCTGGGACACAAAAATATCGAATTTTTGGGTGTTTTGAGCCTGAATTTAAGATATAAACGGGTACAGAAGATGCATGCACATATCGACTTTGGGCACCCAAAATATCGATTTGTAGCATGTTCTGAGCCTATATTTTGAAAACATTCTAGCACTGAGTAGGCATGTACAGATCGCTTCTGGGACCCAAAAATATCGAATTTTCTGGTGTTTTGAACCAGAATTAGGGATATACACGGGTACAGTAGATGCATACACATATTGACTTTGGGCACATAAAATATCGATTTTCAGCATGTTTTGGGCCTGTATTTTAAAAACACTCTAACACGGAGTATGCACGTACAGATCGCTTCTGGGGCCAAAAACATTGAATTTTCGGGTGTTTTGAGCATGAATTTGAGATATAAACGGGTACAGAAGATGCATGCACATATCGACTTTGGGCACCTAAAATATCGATTTTTTGCATGTTTTGGGCCAATATTTTGAAATTATTCTAGCACTGCGTAGGCATCTACAGATCGCTTCTGGGACACAAAAATATTGAATTTTCGGGTGTTTTGAGCCTGAATTTGAGATATAAACGGGTACCGTACAGATGATGCATGCACATATCGACATTGGGCATCTAAAATATCGATTTTTAGCATGTTTTGGGTCTGTATCTTGAAAACATTCTAGCAAGAAGTAGGCATATACAGGTTGCTTCTGGGACCAAAAAATATCGAATTTTCGGGTGTTTAGAGCCTGAATTTAAGATATAAACGGGTACAGAAGATGCATGCACATATTGACTATGGGCAGCTAAAATATCGATTTTCAGCATGTTTTGGGCATGTCTTTTAAAAATACTTAAACACGGAGTAGGCATATACAGATTGCATCTAGGACCCAAAAATATCGAATTTTCGGGTTTTTTGAGCCTAAATTTGAGATATAAACTGATACAGAATATCTATGCACATATCGACTTGGGACACCTAAAATATAAATTTTTAGCATGTTTTAAACCTATATTTTAAAAACATTCTAGCACTGAGTAGACATGTACAGATCGCTTCTGGGACCCAAAAATACCGAATTTGCGGGTGTTTTGAGCCTGAATTTGAGATATAAACGGGTACAGATGATGCATGCACATATCGACTTTGGGCACCCAAAATATCGATTTTGAGCATGTTATGGGCCTATATTTTGAAAGTATTCTAACACGGAGTAGGCATGTACAGATCGCTTCTGGGACACAAAAATATCGAATTTTCGGGTGTTTTGAGCCTGAATTTGAGATATAATCGGGTACAGAAAATACATGTACATATCGACTTTAGGCACCCAAAATATCGATTTTTAGCATGTTTTGAGTCTATATTTTAAAAACATTCTAGCACTAAGTAAACATGTACAGATCGCTTCTGGAACTTAAAATTATTGAATATTCGAGTGTTTGAGCCTGAATTTGAGATGTAAACCGGTACTGAAGATACATGCACATATCGATTTTTTGCACCTAAAATATCGATTTTAGGCTTTTTTTGGGTCTGTATCTTGAAAACATTCTAGCAAGAAGTAGGCATGTACAGATCGCTTCTGGGAAACAAAAATACCGAATTTTCGGGTGTTTTGAGCCTGAATTTGAGATATAAACGGGTGCAGAAGATGTATGCACATATCGACTTTGGGCACCTAAAATATCGATTTTCAGCATGTTTTATGGCCTGTATTATTAAAGTACTCTAACACTGAGTAGGCATGTATACCAGATCGCTTCTGGGACCCAAAAATACCGAATTTTCGGGTGTTTAGAGCCTGAATTTAAGATATAAACGGGTACAGATGATGCATGCACATATTGACTTTGGGCACCTAAAATATCGATTTTTAGTATGTTTGGGCCTGTATTTTTAAAATACTCTAACACGGAGTAGACATGTACAGATCGCTCATGGGATTCAAAAATATTGAATTTTCGGGTGTTTTGAGCCTGAATTTGAGATATAAACAGGTACTGAAGATGCATGCACATATCGACTTTGGGCACCTAAAATATCGATTTTGAGCATGTTTTGGGCCTGTATTTTGAAAATACTCTAACACGGAGAAGGCATGTACAGATCGCTTCTGGGACACAATATCGAATTTTCGGGTGTTTTGAGCCTGAATTTGAGATATAAACGGGTACAGAAGATGCATGCACATATCGACTTTGGCACCCAAAATATCGATTTTTAGCATGTTTTGGGCCAATATTTTGAAAATATTCTAGCACTGAGTAAGCATGTACAGATCGCTTCTGGGATCCAAAAACATTGTATTTTCGGGTGTTTTGAGCCTAAATTTGGGATATAACCGGGTACAGAAGATGCATACACATAGTGATTTTGGGCACCTAAAATATAGATTTTCAGCATGTTTTGGGCCTATATTTAAAAAACACTCTAACACGGAGTATGCACGTACAGATCGCTTAAGGGACCTAAAAATATTGAATTTTCGGGTGTTTTGAGCCTGAATTTGAGATATAAACGGGTACAGAAGATGCATGCATATATCGACTTTTTGCATCAAAAAAATCGATTTTCAGCATGTTTTGGGCCTATATTTTGAAAATATTCTAGCACTGACTAGGCATGTACAGATCACTCCTCGGATTCAAAAATATTGATTTTTCGGGTGCTTTGAGCCTGAATTTGAGATATAAACGGGTACAGAAGATGCATGCACATATCGACTTTAGGCACCTAAAATATCGATTTTTAGCAGGTTTTGGGCCTATATGTTGAAATAATCTAACACTGAGTAGGTATGTACAGATCGTTTCTGGGACCCAAAAATATTGAATTTTCGGGTGTTTTGAGACTGAATTTGGGAAATAAACGGGTACAGAAGATGCATGCACATATCGACTTTGGGCACCTAAAATATCGATTTTGAGCATGGTTTGGGCCTGTATTTTAAAAATACTCTAACACGGAGTAGGCATGTACAGATCGCTTCTGGCACACAAAAATATCAATTTTTTGGGTGTTTTGAGCCTGAATTTGAGATGTAAACGGGTACAGAAGATGCATGCACATATCGACTTTGGCACCCATAATATCGATTTTTAGCATGTTTTGGGCCTGTATTTTGAAAATACTCTAACACGGATTAGACATGTACAGATCGCTTCTGGGACACTAAATTATCGATTTTTTGGGTGTTTTGAGCCTGAATTTGAGACATAAACCGGTACAGAAGATGCATGCACATATCGATTTTGGCACCCAAAATATCGATTTTTAGCATGTTTTGGGCCTATATTTTGAAAATATTCTAGCACTTAGTAGGCATGTACAGATCGCTTCTGGGACCCAAAAATATCGAATTTTTTGGGTGTTTTGAACCAGAATTTGGGATATAACCGGGTACAGAGGATGCATACACATATTGACTTTGGGCACCTAAAATATCAATTTTTATTATGTTTTGGGCATGTATTTTAAAAATACTCTAACACGGAGTAGACATGTACAGATCGCTTTTGGGACCCAAAAATATCGAATTTTCGGGAGTTTTGAGCCTGAATTTGAGATTTAAACGGGTACAGAAGAAGCTTGCACATATCGACTTTGGACACCTAAAATATCAATTTTAGCATTTTTGGAGCCTATATTTTGAAAACATTCTAGGACTGAGTAGGCATGTACAGATCTCTAAAGGGACCAAAAAATATTGAATTTTCGGGGATTTTGAGCCTGAATTTGAGATATAAACGGGTACAGAAGATGCATGCACAAATCGACTTTTTGCACCTAAAATATCGATTTTGAGCATGTTTTGGGTCTGTCTCTTGAAAACATTCTAGCAAGAAGTAGGCATGTACAGATCGCTTCTGGGACCCAAAAATATCGAATTTTCGGGTGTTTTGAACCTGAATTTGGGATATAGACGGGTACAGAAGATGCATACACATATTGACTTTGGGCACCTAAAATATCGATTTTGAGTATGTTTTGAGCCTGTATTTTGAAAATACTCTAACACGGAGTAGACATGTACAGATCGCTTTTCGGACCCAAAAATATAGAATTTTCGGGTGTTTAGAGCCTGAATTTGAGTTTTAAACGGGTACAGAAGACGCATACACATATTGACTTTGGGCACCTAAAATATCGATTTTCAGCATGTTTTGGGCCTATATTTTGAAAATATTCTAGCACTGACTAGGCATGTACAGATCACTCCTCGGATTCAAAAATATTGATTTTTCGGGTGCTTTGAGCCTGAATTTGAGATATAAACGGGTACAGAAGATGCATGCACATATCGACTTTAGGCACCTAAAATATCGATTTTTAGCAGGTTTTGGGCCTATATGTTGAAATAATCTAACACTGAGTAGGTATGTACAGATCGTTTCTGGGACCCAAAAATATTGAATTTTCGGGTGTTTTGAGACTGAATTTGGGAAATAAACGGGTACAGAAGATGCATGCACATATCGACTTTGGGCACCTAAAATATCGATTTTGAGCATGGTTTGGGCCTGTATTTTAAAAATACTCTAACACGGAGTAGGCATGTACAGATCGCTTCTGGCACACAAAAATATCAATTTTTTGGGTGTTTTGAGCCTGAATTTGAGATGTAAACGGGTACAGAAGATGCATGCACTTATCGACTTTGGCACCAATAATATCGATTTTTAGCATGTTTTGGGCCTGTATTTTGAAAATACTCTAACACGGATTAGACATGTACAGATCGCTTCTGGGACACAAAATTATCGATTTTTTGGGTGTTTTGAGCCTGAATTTGAGACATAAACCGGTACAGAAGATGCATGCACATATCGATTTTGGCACCCAAAATATCGATTTTTAGCATGTTTTGGGCCTATATTTTGAAAATATTCTAGCACTTAGTAGGCATGTACAGATCGCTTCTGGGACCCAAAAATATCGAATTTTTTGGGTGTTTTGAACCAGAATTTGGGATATAACCGGGTACAGAGGATGCATACACATATTGACTTTGGGCACCTAAAATATCAATTTTTATTATGTTTTGGGCATGTATTGTAAAAATACTCTAACACGGAGTAGACATGTACAGATCGCTTTTGGGACCCAAAAATATCGAATTTTCGGGAGTTTTGAGCCTGAATTTGAGATTTAAACGGGTACAGAAGAAGCTTGCACATATCGACTTTGGACACCTAAAATATCAATTTTAGCATTTTTGGAGCCTATATTTTGAAAACATTCTAGGACTGAGTAGGCATGTACAGATCTCTAAAGGGACCAAAAAATATTGAATTTTCGGGGATTTTGAGCCTGAATTTGAGATATAAACGGGTACAGAAGATGCATGCACAAATCGACTTTTTGCACCTAAAATATCGATTTTGAGCATGTTTTGGGTCTGTCTCTTGAAAACATTCTAGCAAGAAGTAGGCATGTACAGATCGCTTCTGGGACCCAAAAATATCGAATTTTCGGGTGTTTTGAACCTGAATTTGGGATATAGACGGGTACAGAAGATGCATACACATATTGACTTTGGGCACCTAAAATATCGATTTTGAGTATGTTTTGAGCCTGTATTTTGAAAATACTCTAACACGGAGTAGACATGTACAGATCGCTTTTCGGACCCAAAAATATAGAATTTTCGGGTGTTTAGAGCCTGAATTTGAGTTTTAAACGGGTACAGAAGACGCATACACATATTGACTTTGGGCACCTAAAATATCGATTTTCAGCATGTTTTGGGCCTGTATTTTGAAAATACTCTAACACGGTGTAGGCATGTACAGATCGCTTCTGGGACAAAAAAATATCGATTTTATGGGTGTTTTGAGCCTGAATTTGAGATATAAACGGGTACAGAAGATGCATGCACATATCGACCTTGGCACCCAAAATATCGATTTTGAGAATGTTTTGGGTCTGTATCTTGAAAACATTCTAGCACTGAGTAGGCATGTACAGATCGCTGAAGGGACCCAAAAATATCGAATTTTTTGGGTGTTTTGAGCCTGAATTTGGGATATATATTGACTTTTCGGACCTAAAATATCGATTTTGAGCATGTTTTGGGTCTGTATCTTGAAAACATTCTAGCAAGAAGTAGGCATGTACAGATCGCTTCTGGGACCCAAAAATATCGAATTGTCTGTTGTTTTGAACCTGAATTTGGGATATAGACGGGTACAGAAGATGCATACACATATTGACTTTGGGCACCTAAAATATCGATTTTGAGCATGTTTTGGGCCCGTATTTTGAAAATACTCTAACACGGTGTAGGCATGTACAGATCGCTCATGGGATTCAAAAGTATTGAATTTTCGGGTGTTTTGAGCCTGAATTTGAGATATAAACAGGTACTGAAGATGCATTCACATATCGACTTTGGGCACCTAAAATATCGATTTTGAGCATGTTTTGGGCCTGTATTTTGAAAATACTCTAACACGGAGAAGGCATGTACAGATCGCTTCTGGGACACAATACCGAATTTTCGGGTGTTTTGAGCCTGAATTTGAGATATAAACGGGTACAGAAGATGCATGCACATATCGACTTTGGCACCCAAAATATCGATTTTTAGCATGTTTTGGGCCAATATTTTGAAAATATTCTAGCACTGAGTAGGCATGTACAGATCGCTTCTGGGACAAAAAAATATCGATTTTATGGGTGTTTTGAGCCTGAATTTGAGATATAAACGGGTACAGAAGATGCATGCACATATCGACTTTGGCACCCAAAATATCGATTTTGAGCATGTTTTGGGTCTGTATCTTGAAAATACTCTAACACGGAGTAGACATATACAGATCGCTTCTGGGACCCAAAAACATCGAATTTTCGGGGTTTTTGAGCCAGAATTTGAGATTTAAACGGGTACAGAAGATGCATGCACATATCGAGTTTGGGCACCTAAAATATCGATTTTGAGTATGTTTTGGGCCCATATTTTGAAAATACTCTAACACGGTGTAGGCATGTACAGATCGCTTCTGGGACACAAAAATATCGATTTTTTTGGGTGTTTTGAGCCTGAATTTGGGATATAAACGGGTAAAGAAGATGCAAACACATATTGACATTGGGCACATAAAATATTGATTTTCAGCATGTTTTGGGCCTGTATTTTGAAAATACTTTAACACGGAGAAGGCATGTACAGATCGCTTCTGGGACACAATATCGAATTTTCGGGAGTTTTGAGCCTGAATTTTAAATATAAACGGGTACAGAAGATGCTTGCACATATCGACTTTGGACACATAAAATATCAATTTTAGCATTTTTGGAGCCTATTTTTTTTAAACATTCTAGCACTGAGTAGGCATGTACAGATCGCTTAAGGGACAAAATAATATTGAATTTTTGGGGATTTTGAGCCTGAATTTGAGATATAAACGGGTACAGAAGATGCATGCACAAATCGACTTTTTGCACCTAAAATATCGATTTTGAGCATGTTTTGGGTCTGTGTCTTGAAAATATTCTAGCAAGGAGTAGGCATGTACAGATCGCTTCTGGGACCCAAAAATATCGAATTGTCAGTTGTTTTGAACCTGAATTTGGGATATAGACGGGTACAGAAGATGCATACACATATTGACTTTGGGCACCTAAAATATCGATTTTGAGCATGTTTTGGGCCTGTATTCTGAAAATACTCTAACATGGTGTAGGCATGTACAGATCGCTTCTGGGACACAAAAATATCGATTTTTTGGGTGTTTTGAGTCTGAATTTGAGATATAAACGGGTACAGAAGATGCATGCACATATCGACTTTGGCACCCAAAATATCGATTTTGAGCATGTTTTGGGCCTATATTATAAAAATTTTCTTGCACTGAGTAGGCATGTACAGATCGCTTCTGGGACCCAAAAATATCGAATTTTCGGGTGTTTTGAGCCTGAATTTGAGATATAAACGGGTACAGAAGATGCATACACATATCGACTTTGGACACCTAAAATATCGATTTTTATCATGTTTTAATCCTATATTTTGAAAACATTCTAGCACTGAGTAGGCATGTACAGATCGCTTCTGGGACCCAAAAATATCGAATTTTCGGGTGTTTTGAGCCTGAATTTGAGTTTTAATCGGGTACAGAAGATACATACACATATTGACTTTGGGCACCTAAAATTTCGATTTTCAGCATGTTTTGGGCCTGTATTTTGAAAATACTCTAACACGGTGTAGGCATGTACAGATCGCTTCTGTGACAAAAAAATATCGATTTTTTGGGTGTTTTGAGCCAGAATTTGAGATATAAACGGGTACAGAAGATGCATGCACATATCGACTTTGGCACCCAAAATATCGATTTTGAGCATGTTTTGGGTCTGTATCTTGAAAACATTCTAGCAACGAGTAGGCATCTACAGATCGCTTCTGGGACCCAAACATATCGAATTTTCGGGTGTTTTGAGCCTGAATTTGGAATATATAAGGGTACAGAAGATGCATGCACATATCGACTTGGGCACCCAAAATATCGATTTTGAGCATGTTTTGGGCCTATATTATAAAAATATTCTAGCACTGAGTAGGCATGTACAGATCGCTTCTGAGACCCAAAAATATCGAATTTTCGGGTGTTTTGAGCTTGAATTTGGGATATAAACGGGTACAGAAGATGCAAACACATATTGACATTGGGCACCTAAAATATTGATTTTCAGCATGTTTTGGGCCTGTATTTTGAAAATACTCTAACACGGAGTAGACATATACAGATCGCTTCTGGGACCCAAAAACATCGAATTTTCGGGGTTTTTGAGCCAGAATTTGAGATTTAAACGGGTACAGAAGATGCATGCACATATCGAGTTTGGGCACCTAAAATATCGATTTTGAGCATGTTTTGGGCCCATATTTTGAAAATACTCTAACACGGTGTAGGCATGTACAGATCGCTTCTGGGACACAAAAATATCGATTTTTTTGGGTGTTTTGAGCCTGAATTTGGGATATAAACGGGTAAAGAAGATGCAAACACATATTGACATTGGGCACATAAAATAATGATTTTCAGCATGTTTTGGGCCTGTATTTTGAAAATACTTTAACACGGAGAAGGCATGTACAGATCGCTTCTGGGACACAATATCGAATTTTCGGGAGTTTTGAGCCTGAATTTTAAATATAAACGGGTACAGAAGATGCTTGCACATATCGACTTTGGACACATTAAATATCAATTTTAGCATTTTTGGAGCCTATTTTTTTTAAACATTCTAGCACTGAGTAGGCATGTACAGATCGCTTAAGGGACAAAATAATATTGAATTTTTGGGGATTTTGAGCCTGAATTTGAGATATAAACGGGTACAGAAGATGCATGCACAAATCGACTTTTTGCACCTAAAATATCGATTTTGAGCATGTTTTGGGTCTGTGTCTTGAAAATATTCTAGCAAGGAGTAGGCATGTACAGATCGCTTCTGGGACCCAAAAATATCGAATTGTCAGTTGTTTTGAACCTGAATTTGGGATATAGACGGGTACAGAAGATACATACACATATTGACTTTGGGCACCTAAAATATCGATTTTGAGCATGTTTTGGGCCCGTATTTTGAAAATACTCTAACACGGTGTAGGCATGTACAGATCGCTTCTGGGACACAAAAATATCGTTTTTTTGGGTGTTTTGAGTCTGAATTTGAGATATAAACGGGTACAGAAGATGCATCCACATATCGACTTTGGCACCCAAAATATAGATTTTGAGCATGTTTTGGGCCTATATTATAAAAATATTCTAGCACTGAGTAGGCATGTACAGATCGCTTCTGGGACCCAAAAATATCGAATTTTCGGGTGTTTTGAGCCTGAATTTGGGATATAAACGGGTACAGAAGATGCATAAACATATTGACTTTGGGCACCTAAAATATTGATTTTCAGCATGTTTTTGGCCAGAATTTTGAAAATACTCTAACACGGAGTAGGCATGTACAGATTGCTTCTGGGACCCAAAAATATCGAATTTTCGAGTGTTTTGAGCCTGAATTTGAGATATATATTGACTTTTCGCACCTAAAATATCGATTTTGAGCATGTTTTGGGTCTGTATCTTGAAAACATTCTAGCAAGAAGTAGGCATGTACAGATCGCTTCTGGGACCAAAAAATATCGAATTTTCTGTTGTTTTGAAACTGAATTTGGGATATAGACGGGTACAGAAGATGCATACACATATTGACTTTGGGAACCTAAAATATCGATTTTCATCATGTTTTGGGCCTGAATTTTGAAAATACTCTAACACGGTGTAGGCATGTACAGATCGCTTCTGGGACAAAAAAATATCGATTTTTTGGGTGTTTTGAGCCTGAATTTGAGATATAAACGGGTACAGAAGATGCATGCACATATCGACTTTGGCACCCAAAATATCGATTTTGAGCATGTTTTGGGTCTGTATCTTGAAAACATTCTAGCAACGAGTAGGCATCTACAGATCGCTTCTGGGACCCAAAAATATCGAATTTTCGGGTGTTTTGAGCCTGAATTTGGGATATAAACGGGTACAGAAGATGCATGCACATATTGACTTTGGCACCCAAAATATCGATTTTGAGCATGTTTTGGGCCTATATTATAAAAATATTCTAGCACTGAGTAGGCATGTACAGATCGCTTCTGAGACCCAAAAATATCGAATTTTCGGGTGTTTTGAGCTTGAATTTGGGATATAAACGGGTACAGAAGATGCAAACACATATTGACATTGGGCACCTAAAATATTGATTTTCAGCATGTTTTGGGCCTATATTATAAAAATATTCTAGCACTGAGTAGGCATGTACAGATCGCTTCTGAGACCCAAAAATATCGAATTTTCGGGTGTTTTGAGCTTGAATTTGGGATATAAACGGGTACAGAAGATGCATACACATATTGATTTTGGGCACCTAAAATATCGATTTTCAGCATGTTTTGGGCCTATATTTAAAAAACACTCTAACACGGAGTATGCACGTACAGATCGCTTAAGGGACCCAAAAATATTGAATTTTCGGGTGTTTTGAGCCTGAATTTGAGATATAAACGGGTACAGAAGATGCATGCATATATCGACTTTAGGCACCTAAAATATCGATTTTTAGCATGTTTTGGGCCTATATGTTGAAATAATCTAGCACTGAGTAGGTATGTACAGATCGTTTCTGGGACCCAAAAATATTGAATTTTTTGGGTGTTTTGAGCCTGAATTTGAGATATAAACGGGTACAGAAGATGCATGCACATATCGACTTTAGGCACCTAAAATATTGATTTTTAGCAGGTTTTGGGCCTATATGTTGAAATAATCTAGCACTGAGTAGGTATGTACAGATCGTTTCTGGGACCCAAAAATTTTGAATTTTCGGGTGTTTTGAGACTGAATTTGGGAAATAAACGGGTACAGAAGATACATGAACATATCGACTTTGGGCACCTAAAATATCGATTTTTAGCATGTTTTGGGCCCATATTTTGAAAAAATTCTAGCACTGAGTAGGCATGTACAGATCACTCCTCGGATTCAAAAATATTGATTTTTCGGGTGTTTGAGCCAGAATTTAAGATATAAACGGGTACAGAAGATGCACTCACATATCGACTTTGGGCACCTAAAATATCGATTTTGAGCATGGTTTGGGCCTGTATTTTAAAAATACTCTAGCACGGAGTAGGCATGTACAGATCGCTTCTGGCACACAAAAATATCAATTTTTTGGGTGTTTTGAGCCGGAATTTGAGATGTAAACGGTTACAAAAGATGCATGCACATATCGACTTTGGCACCCATAATATCGATTTTTAGCATGTTTTGGGCCTGTATTTTGAAAATACTCTAACACGGATTAGGCATGTACAGATCGCTTCTGGGACACAAAATTATCGAATTTTTTGGGTGTTTTGAGCCAGAATTTGGGATATAACCGGGTACAGAGGATGCATACACATATTGGCTTTGGGCTCCAAATATATCAATTTTTATTATGTTTTGGGCCTGTATTGTAAAAATACTCTAACACGGAGTAGACATGTACAAATCGCTTTTGGGACCCAAAAATATCGAATTTTCGGGAGTTTTGAGCCTGAATTTGAGATTTAAACGGGTACAGAAGATGCATGCACATATCGACTTTGGACACCTAAAATATCGATTTTTAGCATGTTTTGGGCCCATATTTTGAAAACATTCTAGCATTGAGTAGGCATGTACAGATCGCTTTAGGGACTTTAAAAATATCGATTTTTCGGGGATTTTGAGCCTGAATTTGAGATATAAACGGGTACAGATGATACAAGCACATATCGACTTTTTGCACCTAAAATATCGATTTTGAGCATGTTTTGGGTCTAAATCTTGGAAACATTCTAGCAAGGAGTAGGCATGTACAGATCGCTTCTGGGACCCAAAAATATCGAATTTTCTGTTGTTTTGAACCTGAATTTGGGATATAGATGGGTACAGAAGGTGCATACACATTTTGACTTTGGCACGTAAAATATCGATTTTGAGCATGTTTTGGGCCTGTATTTTGAAAATACTCTAACATGGAGTAGGCACGTACACATCGCTTCTGGGACCCAAAAATATTGAATTGTCGGGTGTTTTGAGCCTGAATTTGAGATATAAACGGGTACAGAGGATGCATGCACATATCGACTTTGGACCCCTAAAATATCAATTTTTAGTATGTTTTGGGCCTGTATTTTGAAAATACTCTTACACGGAATAGACATGTACATATCACTTTTGGGACCCAAAAATATAGAATTTTCGAGTGTTTTGGGCCTGAATTTGGGAAATAGACGGGTACAGAAGATGCATGCACATATCGACTTTGGGCACCGAAAATATCGATTTTTAGCATGTTTTGAGCCCATATTTCAAAAACATTCTAGCACTGACTAGGCATGTACAGATCGCTCCTGGGATTCAAAAATATCGAATTTTCGGGTGTTCTGAGCCTTAATTTGAGATATAAACGGGTACAGAAGATGCATGCACATATTGACTTTGGACCCCTAAAATATCAATTTTAGCATTTTCGGAGCCTATATTTTGAAAACATTTTAGCACTGTGTAGGCATGTACAGATCGCTTAAGGGACCCAAAAATATTGAATTATCTGAGATTTTGAGCCTGAATTTGAGATATAAACGGGTACAGAAGATGCATGCACATATCGACTTTTTGTACCTAAAATATCGATTTTGAGCATTTTTTGGGTCTGTATCTTGAAAACATTCTAGCAAGGAGTAGGCATGTACAGATCGCTTATGGTACCCAAAAATATCGAATTTTCTGTTGTTTTGAACCTGAATTTGGGATATAGACGGGTACAGAAGATGCATACACATATTGACTTTGGGCACCTAAATGATCGATTTTGAGCATGTTTTGGGCCTATATTATAAAAATATTCTAGCACTGAGTAGGCATGTACAGATCGCTTCTGGGACCCAAAAATATCGAATTTTTGGGTGTTTTGAGCCTGAATTTGGGATATAAACTGGTACAGAATATGCATACACATATTGACTTTGGGCACATAAAATATTGATTTTCAGCATATTTTGGTCCTGTATTTTGAAAATACTCTAACACGGAGTAGGCATGTACAGATCGCTTAAGGGACCCAAAAATATCGAATTTTCGGGTGTTTTGAGCCTGAATTTGAGATTTAAACGGGTACAGAAGATGCATGCACATATCGACTTTTTGCACCTAAAATATCGATTTTTAGCATGTTTTGGGCCCATATTTTGAAAACATTCTAGCACTGAGTAGGCATGTACAGATCGCTTTAGGGACTTTAAAAATATCGATTTTTCGGGGATTTTGAGCCTGAATTTGAGATATAAACAGGTACAGAAGATACAAGCACATATCGACTTTTTGCACCTAAAATATCGATTTTGAGCATGTTTTGGGTCTAAATCTTGAAAACATTCTAGCAAGGAGTAGGCATGTACAGATCGCTTCTGGGACCCAAAAATATCGAATTTTCTGTTGTTTTGAACCTGAATTTGGGATATAGACGGGTACAGAAGATGCATACACATATTGACTTTGGGCACGTAGAATATCGATTTTGAGCATGTTTTGGGCCTGTATTTTATAAATACTCTAACACGGTGTAAGCATGTACAGATCGCTTCTGGGACACAAAAATATCGATTTTTTGGGTGTTTTGAGCCTGAATTACAGATATAAACGGGTACAGAAGATGCATGCACATATCGACTTTGGCACCCAAAATATCGATTTTTAGCATCTTTCGGGCCTGTATTATGAAAAAAACTCTAACATAGAGTAGGCATGTACAGATCGCTTCTGGGACCCAAAAATATCGAATTTTCGGGTGTTTTGAGCCTGAATTTGGGATATAACCGGGTACAGAAGAGGCATACACATATTGACTTTGGGCACCTAAAATATTAATTTTCAGCATGTTTTGGGCCTGTATTTCAAAAACACCCTAACACGGAGTATGCACGTACACATCGCTTCTGGGACCCAAAAATATTGAATTGTCGGGTGTTTTGAGCCTGAATTTGAGATATAAACGGGTACAGAGGATGCATGCACATATCGACTTTGGGCACCTAAAATATCGATTTTTAGTATGTTTTGGGCCTGTATTTTGAAAATACTCTTACACGGAATAGACATGTACATATCACTTTTGGGACCCAAAAATATAGAATTTTCGGGTGTTTTGGGCCTGAATTTGGGAAATAGACGGGTACAGAAGATGCATGCACATATCGACTTTGGGCACCGAAAATATCGATTTTTAGCATGTTTTGAGCCCATATTTCAAAAATATTCTAGCACTGAGTAGGCATGTACAGATCGCTCCTGGGATTCAAAAATATCGAATTTTCGGGTATTCTGAGCCTAAATTTGAGATATAAACGGGTACAGAAGATGCATGCACATATCGACTTTGGACCCCTAAAATATCAATTTTAGCATTTTCGGAGCCTATATTTTGAAAACATTTTAGCACTGAGTAGGCATGTACAGATCGCTTAAGGGACCCAAAAATATTGAATTATCTGAGATTTTGAGCCTTAATTTGAGATATAAACGGGTACAGAAGATGCATGCAGATATCGACTTTTTATACCTAAAATATCGATTTTGAGCATTTTTTGGGTCTGTATCTTGAAAACATTCTAGCAAGGAGTAGGCATGTACAGATCGCTTCTGGTACCCAAAAATATCGAATTTTCTGTTGTTTTGAACCTGAATTTGGGATATAGACGGGTACAGAAGATGCATACACATATTGACTTTGGGCACCTAAAATATCGATTTTGAGCATGTTTTGGGCCTGTATTTTGAAAATACTCTAACACGGTGTAGGCATGTACAGATCGCTTCTGGGACACAAAAATATTGATTTTTTGGGTGTTTTGAGTCTGAATTTGAGATATAAACGGGTACAGAAGATGCATGCACATATAGACTTTGGCACCCAAAATATCGATTTTGAGCATGTTTTGGGCCTATATTATAAAAATATTCTAGCACTGAGTAGGCATGTACAGATCGCTTCTGGGACCCAAAAATATCGAATTTTCGAGTGTTTTGAGCCTGAATTTGGGATATAACCGGGTACAGAAGAGGCATACACATATTGACTTTGGGCACCTAAAATATTAATTTTCAGCATGTTTTGGGCCTGTATTTCAAAAACACCCTAACACGGAGTATGCACGTACAGATCGCTTCTGGAACACAAAAATATTGAATTGTCGGGTGTTTTGAGCCTGAATTTGAGATATAAACGGGTACAGAAGATGCATGCACATATCGACTTTGGGCACCGAAAATATCGATTTTTAGCATGTTTTGAGCCCATATTTCAAAAACATTCTTGCACTGAGTAGGCATGTACAGATCGCTCCTGGGATTCAAAAATATAGAATTTTCGGGTGTTCTGAGCCTAAATTTGAGATATAAACGGGTACAGAAGATGGATGCACATATCGACTTTGGACCCTTAAAATATCAATTTTAGCATTTTCGGAGCCTATATTTTGAAAACATTTTAGCACTGAGTAGGCATGTACAGATCGCTTAAGGGACCCAAAAATATTGAATTATCTGAGATTTTGAGCCAGAATTTGAGATATAAACGGGTACAGAAGATGCATGCACATATCGACTTTTTGTACCTAAAATATCGATTTTGAGCATTTTTTGGGTCTGTATCTTGAAAACATTCTAGCAAGGAGTAGGCATGTACAGATCGCTTCTGGTACCCTAAAATATCGAATTTTCTGTTGTTTTGAACCTGAATTTGGGATATAGACGGGTACAGAAGATGCATACACATATTGACTTTGGGCACCTAAAATATCGAATTTGAGCATGTTTTGGGCCTGTATTTTGAAAATACTCTAACACGGTGTAGGCATGTACAGATCGCTTCTGGGACACAAAAATATTGATTTTTTGGGTGTTTTGAGTCTGAATTTGAGATATAAACGGGTACAGAAGATGCATGCACATATCGACTTTTTGTACCTAAAATATCGATTTTGAGCATGTTTTGAGTCTGTATCTTGAAAACATTCTAGCAAGGAGTAGGCATGTACTGATCGCTTCTGGGACCCAAAAATATCGAATTTTCTGTTGTTTTGAACCTGAATTTGGGATTTAGACGGGTACAGAAGATGCATACACATATTGACTTTGGGCACCTAAAATATCGATTTTGAGCATGTTTTGGGCCTGTATTTTGAAAATATTCTAGCACTGACTAGGCATGTACAGATCGCTTCTGGGACCCAAAAATATCGAATTTTCGGGTGTTATGAGCCTAAATTTGGGATATAAACAGGTACCGAAGAAGCATGCACATATCGACTTTGGACACCTAAAATATCGATTTTGAGCATGTTTTTGGTCTGTATCTTGAAAACATTCTAGCAAGGAGTAGGCATATACAGATCGCTTCTGGGACCCAAAAATATCGAATTTCATGGTGTTTTGAACCTGAATTTCGGATATAGACGGGTAAAGAAAATGCATACACATTTTAGCCTTGTGCTCCTAAAATATCGATTTTCAGCATGTTTTTGGCCTGTATTTTGAAAATACTCTAACACGGACTAGGCATGTACAGATTGCTTCTAGGACCCAAAAATATCGAATTTTCGGGTGTTTTGAGCCTGAATTTGGGATATAAACGGGTACAGAAGATGCATGCACATATCGACTTTAGGCACCTAAAATATCGATTTTTAGCAGGTTTTGGGCCTATATGTTGAAAAAATCTAGCAGTGAGTAGGTATGTACCGATCGTTTCTGGGACCCAAAAATATTGAATTTTCGGGTGTTTTGAGACTGAATTTGGGAAATAAACGGGTACAGAAGATACATGAACATATCGACTTTGGGCACCTAAAATACCGATTTTTAGCATGTTTTGGGCCCATATTTTGAAAAAATTCTAGCACTGAGTAGGCATGTACAGATCACTCCTCGGATTAAAAAATATTGATTTTTATGGTTCTTTTAGCCTGAATTTGAGATATAAACGGGTACAGAAGATGCATGCACATATCGACTTTGGGCACCTAAAATATCGATTTTAAGCATGGTTTGGGCCTGTATTTTAAAAATACTCTAACACTGAGTAAGCATGTACAGATCGCTTCTGGGACACAAAAATATCGATTTTTTGGGTGTTTTGAGCCTGAATTTGACACTTAAACCGGTACAGAAGATGCATGCACATATCGATTTTGGCACACAAAATATCGATTTTTAGCATGTTTTGGGCCTATATTTTGAAAATATTCAAGCACTGAGTAGGCATGTACAGATCGCTTCTGGGACCCAAAAATATCGAATTTTTGGGTTGTTTTGAGCCTGAATTTTGGATATAACCGGGTACAGCGGATGCATACACATATTTACTTTGGGCACCTAAAATATCAATTTTTATTATGTTTTGGGCCTGTATTGTAAAAATACTCTAACACGGAGTAGACATGTACAGATCGCTTTTGGGACCCAAAAATATCGAATTTTCGGGAGTTTTGAGCCTGAATTTGAGATTTAAACGGGTACAGAAGATGCTTGCACATATCGACTTTGGACACATAAAATATCAATTTTAGCATTTTTGGAGCCTATATTTTGAAAACATTCTAGCACTGAGTAGGCATGTACAGATCGCTTAAGGGACCAAATAATATTGAATTTTCGGGGATTTTGAGCCTGAATTTGAGATATAAACGGGTACAGAAGATGCATGCACAAATCGACTTTTTGCACCTAAAATATCGATTTTGAGCATGTTTTGGGTCTGTATCTTGAAAACATTCTAGCAAGGAGTAGGCATGTACAGATCGCTTCTGGGACCCAAAAATATCGAATTTTCTGTTGTTTTGAACCTGAATTTGGGATATAGACGGGTACAGAAGATGCATACACATATTGACTTTGGGCACCTAAAATATCGATTTTGAGCATGTTTTGGGCCCGTATTTTGAAAATACTCTAACACGGTGTAGGCATGTACAGATCGCTTCTGGGACACAAAAATATTGATTTTTTGGGTGTTTTGAGTCTGAATTTGAGATATAAACGGGTACAGAAGATGCGTCCACATATCGACTTTGGCACCCAAAATATTGATTTTGAGCATGTTTTGGGCATATATTATAAAAATATTTTAGCACTGAGTAGGCATGTACAGATCGCTTCTGGGACCCAAAAATATCGAATTTTCGGGTGTTTTGAGCCTGAATTTGGGATATAAACGGGTACAGAAGATGCATACACATATTGACTTTGGGCACCTAAAATATTGATTTTCAGCATGTTTTGGGCCAGAATTTTGAAAATACTCTAACACGGAGTAGGCATGTACAGATTGCTTCTGGGACCCAAAAATATCGAATTTTCGAGTGTTTTGAGCCTGAATTTGAGATATAAACGAGTACAGAAGATGCATGCACATATCGACATTGGGCACCTAAAATATCGATTTTTAGCATGTTTCGGACCCATATTTTGAAAATATTCTAGCACTGAGTAGGCATGTCCTGATCGCTGAAGGGACCCAAAAATATCGAATTTTTTTGGGTGTTTTGAGCCTGAATTTGGGATATAAATGGGTACAGAAGATGCATACACATATTGACTTTCGGCACCTAAAATATTGATTTTCAACATGTTTTGGTCCTGTATTTTGAAAATACTCTAACACGGAGTAGGCATATACAGATCGCTTAAGGGAACCAAAAATATAGAATTTTCGGGTATTCTGAGCCTGAATTTGAGATATAAACGGGTACAGAAGATGCAAGCACATATCGACTTTCGGCACCTAAAATATCGATTTTAGTATGTTTTGGGCCTGTATTTTGAAAATACTCTAACACGGAGTAGACATGTACAGATCGCTTTTGGGACCCAAAAATATAGAATTTTCGGGTGTTTTGAACCTGAATTTGAGATATAAACGGGTACAGGAGATGCTTGCACATATCGACTTTGGACACCTAAAATATCGATTTTTATCATGTTTTAATCCTATATTTTGAAAACATTCTAGCACTGAGTAGGCATGTACAGATCGCTTCTGGGACCCAAAAATATCGAATTTTCGGGTGTTTTAAGCCTGAATTTGAGTTTTAATCGGGTACAGAAGATGCATACATATATTGACTTTGGGCACCTAAAATATCGATTTTCAGCATGTTTTGGGCCTGTATTTTGAAAATACTCTAACACGGTGTAGGCATGTACAGATCGCTTCTGGGACAAAAAAATATCGATTTTTTGGGTGTTTTGAGCCTGAATTTGAGATATAAACGGGTACAGAAGATGCATGCACATATCGACTTTGGCACCCAAAATATCGATTTTGAGCATGCTTTTGGCCAATATTATAAAAATATTCTAGCACTGAGTAGGCATGTACAGATCGCTTCTGGGACCCAAAAATATCGAATTTTCGGGTGTTTTGGGCTTGAATTTGAGATATAAACGGGTACAGAAGAAGCAAACACATATTGACATTTTGCACCTAAAATATCGATTTTTAGCATGTTTTGGGCCCATATTTTGAAATAATTCTAGCACTGAGTAGGCAAGTACAGAATGCTTCTGCGACAAAAAAATTTCGAATTTTCGGGTGTTTTGAGCCTGAATTTGGAAAATAAACGGGTACAGAAGATACAAGCACTTATCGACTTTTTGCACCTAAAATATCGATTTTGAGCATGTTTTGGGTCTGAATATTGAAAACATTCTAGCAAGGAGTAGGCATGTACAGATCGCTTCTGGGACCCAAAAATATCGAATTTTCTGTTGTTTTGAACCTGAATTTGGGATATAGACGGGTACAGAAGATGCATACACATATTGACTTTGGGCACCTAAAATATCGATTTTGAGCATGTTTTGGGCCTGTATTTTGAAAATACTCTAACACGGTGTAGGCATGTACAGATCGCTTCTGGGACACAAAAATATCGATTTTTTTGGGTGTTTTGAGCCTGAATTTGAGATATAAACGGGTACAGAAGATGCATGCACATATCGACTTTGGCACCCAAAATATCGATTTTGAGCATGTTTTGGGCCTGTATTATGAGAAAAACTCTAACATGGAGTAGGCATGTACAGATCGCTTCTGGGACCCAAAAACATCGAATTTTCGGGTGTTTTGAGCCTGAATTTGGGATATAACCGGGTACAGAAGAGGCATACACATATTGACTTTGGGCACCTAAAATATTAATTTTCAGCATGTTTTGGGCCTGTATTTCAAAAACACCCTAACACGGAGTATGCACGTACAGATCGCTTCTGGGACCCAAAAATATTGAATTGTCGGGTGTTTTGAGCCTGAATTTGGGAAATAAACGGGTACAGAAGATGCATGCACATATCGACTTTGGGCACCAAAAATATCGATTTTTAGCATGTTTTGGGCCCATATTTTGAAAACATTCTAGCACTGAGTAGGCATGTACAGATCGTTTTAGGGACTTTAAAAATATTGAATTTTCGGGGATTTTGAGCCTGAATTTGAGATATAAAAGGGTACAGAAGATACAAGCAATTATCGACTTTTTGCACCTAAAATATCGATTTTGAGCATGTTTTGGGTCTGAATATTGAAAACATTCTAGCAAGGAGTAGGCATGTACAGATCGCTTCTGGGACCCAAAAATATCGAATTTTCTGTTGTTTTGAACCTGAATTTGGGATATAGACGGGTGCAGAAGATGCATACACATATTGACTTTGGGCACCTAAAATATCGATTTTGAGCATGCTTTGGGCCTGTATTTTGAAAATACTCTAACACGGTGTAGGCATGTACAGATCGCTTCTGGGACACAAAAACATCGATTTTTTGGGTGTTTTGAGCCTGAATTTGAGATATAAACGTGTACAGAAGACGAATGCATATCGACTTTGGCACCCAAAATATCGATTTTGAGCATGTTTTGGGCCTATATTATAAAAATATTCTAACACTGAGTAGGCATGTACAGATCGCTTCTGGGACCCAAAAACATCGAATTTTCGGCTGTTTTGAGCCTGAATTTGGGATATAACCGGGTACAGAAGAGGCATACACATATTGACTTTGGGCACCTAAAATATTAATTTTCAGCATGTTTTGGGCCTGTATTTCAAAAACACCCTAACACGGAGTAGACATGTACATATCGCTTTTGGGACCCAAAAATATAGAATTTTCGGGTGTTTTGAGCCTGAATTTGGGAAATAGACGGGTACAGAAGATACATGCACATATCGACTTTGGGCACCAAAAATATTGATTTTTAGCATGTTTTGGGCCCATATTTTAAAAACATTCTAGCACTGAGTAGGCATGTACAGATCGCTCCTGGGATTCAAAAATATCGAATTTTCGGGTGTTCTGAGCCTAAATTTGAGATATAAACGGGTACAGAAGATGCATGCACATATCGACTTTGGACCCCTAAAATATCAATTTTAGCATTTTCGGAGCCTATATTTTGAAAACATTTTAGCACTGAGTAGGCATGTACAGATCGCTTAAGGGACCCAAAAATATTGAATTTTCTGAGATTTTGAGCCTGAATTTGAGATATAAACGGGTACAGAATATGCATGCACTTATCGACTTTTTGTACCTAAAATATCGATTTTAAGCATGTTTTGGGTCTGTATCTTGAAAACATTCTAGCAAGGAGTAGGCATGAACAGATCGCTTCTGGGACCCAAAAATATCGAATATTCTATTGTTTTGAACCTGAATTTGGGATATAGACTGGTACAGAAGATGCATACACATATTGACTTTGGGCACCTAAAATATCGATTTTGAGCATGTTTTGGGCCTGTATTTTGAAAATACTCTAACACGGTGTAGGCATGTACAGATCGCTTCTGGGACCCAAAAATATTGATTTTTTGGGTGTTTTGAGTCTGAATTTGAGATATAAACGGGTACAGAAGATGCATGCACATATTGACTTTGGGCACATAAAATATTGATTTTCAGCATGTTTTGGGCCTGTATTTTGAAAATACTCTAACACGGAGTAGACATGTAAAGATCGCTTTTGGGATCCAAAAATATCGAATTTTCGGGAGTTTTGAGCCTGAATTTGAGATATAAACGGGTACAGAAGATGCTTGCACATATCGACTTTGGACACCTAAAATATCAATTTTAGCATTTTCGGAGCCTATATTTTGAAATTTTTTTAGCACTGAGTAGGCATGTACAGATCGCTTAAGGGACCCAAAAATATTGAATTTTCGGGTATTTTGAGCCTGAATTTGAGATATAAACGGGTACAGAAGATGCATACACATATTGACTTTGGGCACCTAAAATATCGATTTTGAGCATGTTTTGGGCCTGTATTCTGAAAATACTCTAACACGGTGTAGGCATGTACAGATCGCTTCTGGGACACAAAAATATCGATTTTTTGGGTGTTTTGAGTCTGAATTTGAGATATAAACGGGTACAGAAGATGCATGCACATATAGTCTTTGGCACCCAAAATATCGATTTTGAGCATGTTTTGGGCCTATATTATAAAAATATTCTAGCACTGAGTAGGCATGTACAGATGGCTTCTGGGACACAAAAATATCGAATTTTCGGGTGTTTTGAGCTTGAATTTGGGATATAAACGGGTACAGAAGATGCATACACATATTGACTTTGGGCACCTAAAATATCAATTTTTATTATGTTTTGGGCCTGTATTGTAAAGATACTCTAACACGGAGTAGACATGTAAAGATCGCTTTTAGGACCCAAAAATATAGAATTTTCGGGAGTTTTGAGCCTGAATTTGAGATATAAACGGGTACAGAAGATGCATACACATATTGTCTTTGGGCACCTAAAATATCGATTTTCAGCATGTTTTGGGCCTGTATTTTAAAAATACTCTAACACGGAGTAGGCATGTACAGATCGCTTCTGGGACCCAAAAATATCGAATTTTCGGGGTTTTTGAGCCTGAATTTGAGATTTAAACGGGTACAGAAGATGCATTCACATATCGAGTTTGGGCACCTAAAATATCGATTTTTAGCATGTTTTGGGCCCATATTTTGAAATAATTCTAGCACTGAGTAGGCATGTACAGATTGCTTCTGCGACCAAAAAAATTCGAATTTTCGGGTGTTTTGAGCCTGAATTTGGGAAATAAACGGGTACAGAAGATGCTTGCACATATCGACTTTGGGCACCAAAAATATCGATTTTTAGCATGTTTTGGGCCCATATTTTGAAAACATTCTAGCACTGAGTAGGCATGTACAGATCGTTTTAGGGACTTTAAAAATATTGAATTTTCGGGGATTTTGAGCCTGAATTTGAGATATAAACGGGTACAGAAGATACAAGCAATTATCGACTTTTTGCACCTAAAATATCGATTTTGAGCATGTTTTGGGTCTGAATATTGAAAACATTCTAGCAAGGAGTAGGCATGTACAGATCGCTTCTGGGACCCAAAAATATCGAATTTTCAGTGATTTTGAGTCTGAATTTGGGATATAGACGGGTACAGAAGATGCATACATATATTGACTTTGGGCACCTAAAATATCGATTTTGAGCATGTTTTGGGCCTGTATTTTGAAAATACTCTAACACGGTGTAGGCATGTACAGATCGCTTCTGGGACACAAAAATATCGATTTTTTGGGTGTTTTGAGCCTGAATTTGGGAAATAGACGGGTACAGAAGATACATGCACATATCGACTTTGGGCACCAAAAATATCGATTTTTAGCATGTTTTGGGCCCATATTTTAAAAACATTCTAGCACTGAGTATGCATGTACAGATCGCTCCTGGGATTCAAAAATATAGAATTTTCGGGTGTTCTGAGCCTAAATTTAAGATATAAACGGGTACAGAAGATGCATGCACATATCGACTTTGGACCCCTAAAATATCAATTTTAGCTTTTTTGGAGCCTATATTTTGAAAACATTTTAGCACTGAGTAGGCATGTACAGATCGCTTAAGGGACCCAAAAATATTGAATTTTCTGAGATTTTGAGCCTGAATTTGAGATATAAACGGGTACAGAATATGCATGCACTTATCGACTTTTTGTACCTAAAATATCGATTTTAAGCATGTTTTGGGTCTGTTTCTTGAAAAAATTCTAGCAAGGAGTAGGCATGAACAGATCGCTTCTGGTACCCAAAAATATCGAATATTCTATTGTTTTGAACCTGAATTTGGGATATAGACGGGTACAGAAGATGCATACACATTGGGCACCTAAAATATCGATTTTGAGCATGTTTTGGGCCTGTATTTTGAAAATACTCTAACACGGTGTAGGCTTGTACAGATCGCTTCTGGGACACAAAAATATTGATTTTTTGGGTGTTTTGAGTCTGAATTTGAGATATAAACGGGTGCAGAAGATGCATGCACATATCGAGTTTGGCACTCAAAATATCGATTTTGAGCATGTTTTGGGCCTATATTATAAAAATATTCTAGCACTGAGTAGGCATGTACAGATCGCTACTGGGACCCAAAAATATCGAATTTTCGGGGTTTTTTAGCCTGAATTTGGGATATAGACGGGTTTAGAAGATGCATACACATATTGACTTTGGGCACCTAAAATATCGACTTTGAGCATGTTTTGGGCCTGTATTTCAAAAACACTCTAACACGGAGTATGCACGTACAGATCGCTTCTGGGACCCAAAAATATTGAATTGTCGGGTGTTTGTAGCCTGAATTTGAGATATAAACGGGTACAGAGGATGCATGGACATATCGACTGTCGTGACACACCGAATAGAGAGAGAGAGGGTGTAAAAAATGTGTGGCGGCCTCTTATGTTCGCTTTGCTCAATTATCAAGGTGACACACCGAGTAGAGAGAGAGAAGGGGTAGGAAATGTGTGTCAGCCTCTTTTATTCGCTTTGCTTAAATATCACGGTGACACACCGATGGAGTCTGCAATATGTGTCAGCCTCTTTTATTTGCTATGCTCAAATATCACAGTGACACACCGAGTAGAGAGAGAGACGGAGTAGAAAATGTGTGGCGGGCTCTTATGTTCGCTTAGCTCAATTATCATGGTGACACACCGAGTAGAGAGAGAGAGGGGGTAGGAAATGTGTGTCAGCCTCTTTTATTCGCTTTGCTTAAATATCACGGTGACACACCGATGGAGTCTGCAATATGTGTCAGCCTCTTTTATTCGCTTTGCTCAAATATCACATGGACACACCGAGTTGAGAGAGAGAGGGAGTAGGAAATGTGTGTCAGCCTCTTTTATTCGCTTTGCTCAAATATGACATGGACACACCGAAAAGAGAGAGAGGGAGTAGGAAATGTGTGTCAGCCTCTTTTATTCGCTTTGCTCAAATATCACATGGACACACCGAGTAGAGAGAGAGAATGAGTAGGAAATATGTGTCAGCCTCTTTTATTCGCTTTGCTCAAATATCACGGTGACTCACCGATGGAGTCTGCAATGTGTGTCAGCCTCTTTTATTCACTTTGCTCAAATATCACTGTGACACACCGAGTAGAAAGATAGAGGGAGTAGAAAATGTGTGGCGGCCTCTTATGTTCGCTTTGCTCAATTATCAAGATGACACAACGAGTAGAGAGAGAGAGGGGGTAGGAAATGTGTGTCAGCCTCTTTTATTCGCTTTGCTCAAATATCACATGGACACACCGAGTAGAGAGAGAGAGGGAGTAGGAAATGTGTGTCAGCCTCTGTTATTCGCTTTGTTCAAATATCACGGTGACACACCGATGGAGTCTGCAATGTGTGTCAGCCTCTTTTATTCGCTTTGCTCAAATATCACATGGACACACCGAGTAGAGAGAGAGAGGGAGTAGGAAATGTGTGTCAGCCTCTGTTATTCGCTTTGCTCAAATATCACGGTGACACACCGATGGAGTCTGCAATGTGTGTCAGCCTCTTTTATTCGCTCTGCTCAAATATCACAGTGACACACCGAGTAGAGAGAGAGAGGGAGTAGAAAATGTGTGGCGGCCTCTTATGTTCGCTTTGCTCAATTATCAAGGTGACACACCGAGTAGAGAGAGAGAGGGGGTAGGAAATGTGTGTCAGCCTCTTTTATTCGCTTTGCTCAAATATCACATGGACACACCGAGTAGAGAGAGAGAGGGAGTAGGAAATGTGTGTCAGCATCTTATATTCGCTTTGCTCAAATATCACGGTGACACACAGATGGAGTCTGCAATGTGTGTCAGCCTCTTTTATTCGCTTTGCTCAAATATCACAGTGACACACCGAGTAGAGAGAGAGAGGGAGTAGAAAATGTGTGGCGGCCTCTTATGTTCGCTTTGCTCAATTATCAAGGTGACACACCTAGTAGAGAGAGAGAGGGGGTAGGAAATGTGTGTCAGCCTCTTTTATTCGCTTTGCTCAAATATCACATGGACACACCGAGTAGAGAGAGAGAGGGAGTAGGAAATGTGTGTCAGAAGATTTTCTAAACGTCTCCCGTCCGCCCCGAAAAGAAGGTGTCGCGGTTGACCGACCGGGAGTTCAGTCATTTTTCCGCCGTATGTACAGATAGAGAGAACGAGGTTGTCACGGAGAATAAAAATTCAAAGTTTTACACCTTTTACAGTATTTTATTTCTTTTTCTCCATACAAGATGTTGTTATTATTATTCGCCTAATTGAACAAAAATTGACACGACAAACACAATCTATTTGGAGTGCTGAGGAATGGGAGAAAGGAGGAAGCCAAGCGAGCAGTGGGATGGAAGGAGAAGGCTGGGAGAGATGATAATGTTTTTTTTTTTTTGCTACCAGTCGTCGTGCTATCCTTAACCATTATGAACCCTTCGATACTGGAAACTAGGGTTTTGGGTAACACTTCGCTGTAGAAGGCCAGCCGGTTTCTGTTGCACCCGCTAAAGGGATAATTAGTGCCTTGTTAATGTTTTTGCCATCAGAGTTGAGCTCGATTCACCTGCTTTATGCACAGGACAGAGGGGTTCACATAAAAAAAGACAAGGTTGAGACCAAGAATGTTAATTTTTGGTTAACATCGAACAGAAAAAAAAGAGATAATAACTGCGTCTTTGTAATGTAACGTAGACGTGGTAGTGGCCTCTTGGTCCCTGTTATGTAAACAAGGGCCAAAGCCACTCTTTCGACAGTGTTCGAAGTTGGCCTGTTAAAGGTTAGTACATTTAAAAGAAAGAGCAATTTCTTGACTGATGCGGCCGGTTCTGGGATTACGTCCATGCTGGCACCGTTCAGTGCACAATGAGCCGTTCCTCCTGCACAAGCAGCGCATCGTCCTACACAAATCCTTAGCACAGTGACAGAAACTGGCGGAGGGCTCCTCAATGCCCCTTTTCGCTTCTGCAGAAGCTATTTTCCTGATGGATACTATCCCTTCCCTGTCTACATGCTCAACATCTATTACATTCCTCTGGCGACAGATTTCAAATTGATTGCGAGAGAGTAATGGGCGGACGCACCCATATTTTGTTGCTACTTTGTAAAGCTTAGGCCTTTGGTCACCTTGATATCTATAATAACTCCAACAAATCTTTGCATGCTCGACTTCTTCGGCCGATCTATCTGAGGAACCATGACGTTGACACAGTCGTGGATTTCAGGAGGGGAAGAGCTGGAAGTGCTCTGAATCATCTTGGTCGCCTGTTTTTCTATTCCGTCTCTCACTTGCTGTCGGATCTAGAATATTAAAAGAAAGAATAAATAAAATGACCCCGGAAAAGATAAAATTATTATTATTTTATTTATTACCCCAATAAAAATAAATAAGTTGTGTACCTTTATAAACTTTTCAAACCGTTGCTCCGTTATAGTTGCAACTGCATCTTCTTTCTCCCCCCCTCCGACCTATCGGAAAAGGAAATTCAAATTATTTTCTCAGAGTAAATAAAGTATAGACATATTATTACCATTATTGATTGTCAGACAACTCACAGCTTCGTCGTACAACTGCTGTTGCTGATATTCCTCCTCTTCCGTTTCAAACTCTTCTTCCTCCTCCTCCTCCCCGACTAAAGAGTCACTGGCCTGTCGGAAGAAGGCAATTCAACATTTTTCTCAGAGGAAAGTAGGTAAAATTTCCGTCTACGAAAAAAAAAATATCATTGTGTTCACTTTGGACGCACCACATGAACCTTTGAGAGACAAACCTGTTCGTCACAGGGCGTCTGCTGCTGTTGTATATCCTCTTGTTCCTCTTTATTGGTCTCCATGTATGGGAAAAAAATTATTACGTTTTAAACCGCCTATAATATACATTTCAGTGTTATCTTTCAAAGTACATAATTAATTGGTCGGTACAAGATACCTTCCCCTAATAATTGGATAATATAGAGTGAGTGAATTTTAGTCGCCAGCCAGCTACACATTCGAATCTTCGAATTTCGCGTTAAAAAAAAAATCGATGACTCACAGTGTAAAGGACTCATGCACTACTTCTTCTTCAATCTATGACGAAAAAAAAAAAAAAAAAAAACCTCTTCGCCATAAGGTGGTTGTTTCTGCCGTTGTTTTTGAATTCCTTTCTCGTCAGTCCCCCCCTATAAACAAACAAACAAATCTTCATGTGTAAAGCAAGCAACCCCCCAATTTGTCAAACTGAATTTCGTCAATATGATCGGACTCATGCCAGAAAAAAAAATAAGTAAAAAATGTACGAAAAACAAACCTGTTCGTCATATTGTGGTTGTTGCTTTTGAATCCCTTCATCGTCAGTCCCCTCCTACAAAAAAAATCGTTGGGGTTTCTTAGCAAGCAACCCCCCAATTTCTCAAACTGAATTTCGTCAATAAGATCCACATAAAGGACTCGATAAAACAAAGCAATTAATCAAACCTGTTCGTCATATATGGTGGTTGCTGCCGCCGCTGTTCAATCCCTTCGTCGTCAGTCGTCCTCCCCTACGAAAAAGAATCGTTAGGGTTTCTTAGGGTTTCTTGCAATGACTCTATGTTTGACCGTGTTCTTGGTCCACTGCACCTGTTTGAGTAAGTCCACCCAGTAGCACGTGTTCTTCTCCTTCATGAGCGAGCAAAGCATCCTTTTGACGTCGCCATTGGCCCTTTCCACAGATCCCTGGCTCTGAGGATGTCTAGGCGAACGATGGACCAGCTCCGTCTCGGGCCAAAATTTTTGCATCATTATTTTGAGCGGGGCGCCAACGAACTCGTTCCCATTATCACTTTGAAGAATTTTTGGGGCCCCTATGAGAGTAAATATTTCATAAAGATGTCGAGAAACTTCATCCGTTTGCTTGGAATACGAAGCCTTCAATACACTAAACTTTGTAAAATGATCCTGATAGTGCAATATATAACAGTAATTATCGTCGGTCTTACAAGACCGCATGTCTATTAAGTCCACTTGTCCCCTCTCGCTGTAGCCTCCACTCGTGATTGGTCT
This sequence comes from Petrolisthes cinctipes, assembly GCA_033782935.1. Classification (NCBI taxonomy): domain Eukaryota; kingdom Metazoa; phylum Arthropoda; class Malacostraca; order Decapoda; family Porcellanidae; genus Petrolisthes; species Petrolisthes cinctipes. The sequence continues at coordinate 353,294 of JAWQEG010000227.1, read as the reverse complement.
TACGACACTCCTATTTTTCCTGAGCGACCTCTTCTCCTCGCATGTTATACAATAAGATAAAAACTGGGCAACTTGTTCCCGAGTCACGTTGGCAACGTTCATTTTAACCTCGCACTATGTTCTCTTTTGTCCCCCATGGCAAACATTGACGTGGGCGTCATAAATGACATCAAATATCTCAGAGTCGGGGATGTACCATTGCCAACACATGAACCTAGGCACTTCCTGTGTCTGGGTGGTGGTTCCTGGCAACTCCGACGTAGTAAACGGTGATTTTCTATTAATGAAATACTCTTAAGATAAATCCATTTTCTCTTGAAGAACAGAGAATGATATAAATCAACCAATCACAATCACCGTTTCAAACGTGGAGTATTTCATTCATAGAAAATCACCGTTTACTACGTCGGAGTTGCCAGGAACCACCACCCAGACACAGGGAGTGCCTAGGTTCATGTGTTGGCAATGGTACCTCACGTAAGGATCTGAAGAATTTTTCTTTATAAGAATATTTTTACCGTCCCTGATAGTTTCCACGTCGTACCTGTTTAATAAGGCGTACTCTGAAGGCTTTTTCTTTCTATCCGCCTCCTTTGCAGAGAGGACGCGTTCAATGTAATTGTTCAATTTCCTCGAAGTGAAGCAAAGCCTACCCTCGGCTGAAATAATTTCACAAAATTTTCTCCGATGAGTTTCTCTTCTATCCATCACTATATGTAGAAATACGTTTTCCCCCACACAATTAATGATAAAAGTGGCGGCAGCAGCCCACGACTGTCCTCTGCTCAAACTTCCGTTTATATATACTCCGATCGCACCCCAACCCCCCCCCCCCGCCCCACCTCATCAACAATTGGCCATTAACGTTAGTGGTTGCCCACTAGCCTTAATGGCCAAGTTTTTCCAAATGAGCAACGCATTTTTACTGGGCAACGAAAATTGCGCACTTGCACGAAGTCTCTCTCTCTCTCTCTTAAAATAACAAGTACTTACCATTTATAATTGATTGAAGGGAGTATTTTCTGTTTGTAACTTGCAGGAAATTCGGACGACGAACAAGCAACTACCCGCTCTGAGAGGAAAATTCAAGCAGGCAGAACTGGCTGGGGGTTCACCCTTCCCCTCCAGGTGCTGACAGGAGAGAGGGCAAAGGGCATGCTTACGCTATGTGTATTTCAAACTAGAGTGTCACCGTGATATCACTGCAAAGCGTCAAACGCAGGCGGCCACACTATCGACTGGTAGAAAAATGTCTGCCAGACGACCAGAGTGTCACCGTGATATCACTGCAAAGCATCAAACGCAGGTGGCCACACGATGTACAGCTGCGGTCTGGAGTTCGTGGGCCACCCAGGGTTGAGAGTATGAACCCCGCATCACCCTTACTTGACTGCAAGTTACTATCCAGACGAGGAGTCTCACATGTAGAGTATCTCGCTGAGGGTTGTTCAGATTGATATCCGAACTTTGAACCATACTTTTTTTTTTTTTTTTTTTTTACTCCTATCACGTCAGTTACAACTTTAACCTTAAGAATTCTTATACTAATGTGACTATTTTATGAAGTAGTGAAATATAATTGCATTAATGAATAATACTTCATTATATAATGTCATTCATAATAATGTATTAATTTCTACAAATATTTACAATATTTCTAACGATAGTTTGTAATAAATATTTCGTGGAGGAGTAATAGTAATGAAAACAGGTCAGTATTTAAGGACAATTTTATTCAGATATAAATCTAAACTTATATACAGTGTATTACTATCTCACTTATAGTTTGGAATCTATATTTTTCAGAGTAGTGATGATGGAACAATAAATAATAAAATAGTCGGTGTCCATGACTGAGATGATAATTCTCTTCGAACTACAGATTAAAATAGCAGTTAGCTTATCTGAAAACATCTCTAAGTGATGTTATGCAAGACCTCTTGAGATAATGACTCATAGTGTATCAGCAACAAGAATGTCACATAGTTAAAAAGACAATTTACTATATTGCTGATTATATTTCAATACTGTATATAAACGCCAAGCCATATTCGTGTGTTTGCGTGGCAATTGAGGTGGTGGGTTGGTTCCATGGTTCCATGGTGAGGAACAAAAATGTTTCGAAGCTTGATTTCGATAACTTTATCCGAGGTGAAGTCGATACCGCAATATTTGGTTCTGGTTAGCAGCTGTGGAGACTCACCATGAATCGGAGAGACGTTAATTTACTCCTCAGAGGGTTTTTTTTTTTTTTTTTTTTTTTTAAGTAATTGCGCCGTAGCGTCAATCAACAGGCAGGCAACAATACATACGGGTAGGCGGGACCCATGAGAATACAATGACTACAACCACACATACACACGCACACACACACACACACCACACACTGGTTCATAATTCATTTAGGATCACGGGTAATTATTCAGATTAAAATAATAAATAATAATACTCTCCTTTGTTTAAAATTTCCACAATAGTAAAGCGAATCATTTTCTTATTATAAGGAACATGGTGCATCTAATATGCAACAAAGCTTTTCAAAAACACTGCAAGTGTCTTTATATCGTGAAGTATGATTCAGTACTGTAATTATGTTTCATTACTGCATAAAATAATCCCATTACAAGTATTCTAAAGGTTAAAGTTGTAACTGACGTGATAGGTGTTAAAAAGGAAAAATAGAAAGAAGTATGGTTCAAAGTTCAGATATCAATCTGAACAACCCTCAGCGAGATACTCTACATGTGAGACTCCTCGTCTGGATAGTAACTCGCAGTCAAGTAAGGGTGATGCGGGGTTCATATTCTCAACCCTGGGTGGCCCACGAACTCCAGACCGCAGCTGTACTTTGGTTCTCCTAGAAGCGAAGGATGGCGAGGAGGAGGGGGGGGGGGGAGTATGCTTGACGTGATAGCAGACCTAAAAAATCATGCAATTCATCCACCTACTCCTGCTCTTATTCCTCACACCATATACACTACAAATAAAGGGATAAATCACAGATTTTTTATTATTTTAATCCTTTATTAAAATATTGAAATATGGTATATGTTTTTCTTTAACACATTTTATTTGTTTCAGCATGGCCGAGCAATGTATCCGCGGCTGATCACGTTCGCGATACATTATACACCTATGGGCGGTGGAATATACCGTTAGGGCTGAAAGCAGTTCAAGCCAGTTTCATTAGACACAACATCCTGTGAAAAGTGCTGAGTAGCAGCGAGAGGGAATCTTCCATGCTGAGCTACTGATTGCTAGATTCACTTACCATTCATGGTCTCGCTCCAGAACAGGTGGAGTGTGGACGTACTCGTGGCGTTCTGCCTCCATTCTCGTTTGTGTTGTTGTTTTGTGTTGTTTTGGAGCTCTTGTTTGTATTTTTTGTGTTGTTTGTGAGTTCTTGTTTATGTGTTGTTGTTTCTGTGGTGTTGCTGGTGTTGTTTGTCTGTTGTGGTTCTGTGTATAGTTTTGTTGTGATTGTCTGTGTGTGTGTGTGTGTGTGTCCCTGGCTGATTGAGTGTTTAGTTGTTTGTGTTGTTGTTTCCTTTCCATCTAGGCCTTGCCTGGCCTGATGGAGAGTGCGGATTCCTGCTTGGAGGCCGACTTGGCAATGTCGGAGGAAGACGAGTCTCCAATTGAGGATCACTGGCCTGAGCTGCCTTCTCGCAACCCTCCCCCCCTCTCCTCGGTCACTCCGCAGCTCAGGTTGCAGCCGTCCACCTCCTCAACCTCTACCAAGCGACCTGTTGATGCCTCGTCCGACTCCTCGCAGGATTCCGATGGTGTGGACTGTTTGCCTCCAGCTGCCAAGACTGCCAAGGGTGCTTCAGCTGTGCACGACGTACCTTCTCTGCCTCACCCTGGTGTTTCTTCTTTGTATACCAACTCCTTGCCCTCGTCCAACCTTCCTGCTTTTGCCCCGAGAGATGCCTATGTCAAACTCTCCTTCTCTGGAAACCCATCTACGGACACAAAGCTGCGTTGGTTGTCTGATGTCAACAGGGCCTTCCAGTTGCAGCGTGAACTGGCTGAAGTCAAGATGGCTGCTGTCACCTCCCGGTTTGTCTACATCTCTAGGAAGCGTCAGGACATCATTGATAGAGTGAAGGCTGGTGAATTTTTATCTCTGCCTCTCATTCTTGAAGACTCACCTGAGAGGCCTCGTAAGTTCCCCAGCTACATCCTCACCCGTTTTCCTATTGATGTTGACCCGAAACTTGCCAAAGGATACCCTGGTGTGTACTTTGCCCGTCGTTTTTTCCAAGATGGTTCCCCCATTAGCCGTATTGTTGTTGTCTGGAGTCAACCCGATCCACCTCCAAATGAGATTTCCTTTGATTTCCTCCCTTGTCTTCCACCGTGTGAGGTGAGGAAACTTCATAATGACCAGTCTTGGTGCTACAGGTGCTGGGGTGTGGGGCATATCTCCCGGTACTGTTCTGCCAGGCCGAAATGTGCATGGTGTGCGGCCGACCATGATTCCAAGACGTGTCCTGTCAGGGGTGAACCATCACGTCCTGCTGCCTCCACCTCTGAGCCTTCACCTCCTGAAGATACGTCTCGATGGAAGTGTCCACGATGCCTTCAGCCAGGGGTTAACGTGTGGCATGGATGTACTCGACGTAAGGTCCAGGATCGTGTCTCTACTATTGCTCCGCCTCCACCACCACCACCACCACCACCACCTCCCCAGTCTGCTCCTCCTACCAGCCCTGCCTCACCTCCAGACCTGGCCCTCCGCAAGTCTGTTGCTACCCTCATGGCACGATGTACGGCTCTCGAACACCGCTTTTCTGCCCTTGAAGCCAGGATTGATGGGCTGGTTGCCGCTCAGGCTGCCAATGACTCCAAACTCTCCACCTTGGTCGAGGCTCAGCAGGCCATCATCTCAACTGTCACTACCCTTACCGAAAAGATGGATACTGTTGCATCTCGCCTTGAAAAGCTTTTCGAGTCAGTCCCTTCTCCTGGTCCATCATCTTCTCCAGGTCGCTCATCTGCCCCCACTCACCGGACTTCTACCTCCAAATACAGAGTTCGCTAGTGATTGCCGGCTGGATGTCATCTCCTGGAATGTATGTGGTATCACCAGTTATGCTAAGCTCACTCAACTCAAGGCCTATGTTTTTCGTCATCATCCCAGTGTTATTTTTCTCCAGGAGGCATTTCCAGGACGGCCGCTCGCTGCTGGGCAAGCTCCTCCTCTCTCAGGTTATGTGCCATATGTTCATCTGGTAAGGAATGGTCTCCTGACTTACATACATAGCTCCTTGCCACATCGCCTTCTCCGTACCTCCACTGATCCTGACATGACCTTTCAGCTATTTGAGGTTCTACCTGGGAATGGAGTACTCCAACTATGTAATGTCTATTCTGCCCCAGCTAGACTCACTCTTGAGGCTCTTCCTTCTCCAACAGTGCGTGGTATGGTGTATATGGGAGATTTTAATGCTCGGCATTCTGATTTGGGTGATGGTACTGGCTCTATTAATCGTAATGGTGTTCGTCTCCTTTCATACATCCGCAAGCATCATCTGACACACTGGGACACTGGCGGTGCCACTCATTGCCGGGGAGGTACTCTGGATTACATCCTCTCGTCTGGCCTGATAGCATCTCAGGTCCAGTGCTCCTCTGTGCCAGACTTATTCTCTGATCACATTGCTCTTCGGTTTCATTATTCTCTAACTGCTGGGTCGGGTGCTTCAGCCACTCGTTTGCGTATTGCTGTGCCCCCTAAATATTGCCCGACTTACATCTTATTTATGGCCCATGTATTCCCTACATTTGACATATCATCAGCTGAACAGTTGTACTCTGATCTTGTATCTGCTACTCATGACTTTTATAGGCTATACGTCTCCCGGCCACACCTCCAGCATCGCCATACTGCCCACTCCTGGACGCTGGATGCACGTATACAGGAGGCAAAGGAGGAGGCTGAACGTGATGGCCTATTGTTTCAAGCCAACCCAACCCCTGACCTACTCCATCGTTACCAGATGTCTAGGGACGCTTTAGTTGCCCTGCAGGATTGTGCTCACACTGAGTCTTGGCAGCGGTTCACCGACAGCATCAACCAGCAAACAAGTGTGGCTTCTATGTGGCACCTCATCCGTCGGGTTGTTAAAAAGACACCGGCCACTGCTCGTCATCACACTCCTGCCGACTATGCCAAACAACTTGTCGATGCCTGGTCAGAACAATCTACCCAAGCCAGTCTACCCATCCACATACAAGATGCACTCGCTTCCCGTGCTGCTGTCCATCGGCTACGTCTAATGTCTGCTCTGTTACAAGATGATGACGATGATGCAGAGGAGATAACTGAGGAGGAGTTGCGCCGTGCTCTCTCTCGGGGTAGAGCTTCTTCCCCTGGTGATGATGGTATTACTTATGCTGTGCTGCGTCTACTTCAACAAGTTCCTGGGAACCCTCTACTTCGACTGTACAATCTTTGTCTTCGTGACGGTTGTGTACCACGAGCCTGGACCAGCAGCACAATAATACCCATCCCTAAGCCCGGCACTGCGAAGTTCAGGCCTATTTCCCTTACTTCCTGTTTCTGTAAGGTTATGGAGAGAATCTTACTCAATCGTCTCATGTACAGACTGCAGGATCGCCTTTCTCCATGGCTGTTTGGTTTCCTTCCCCAGCGGAGCACACATCACTGCCTAGTCGACCTGTACTCTCGCCTTTCCAGGGACAGTGTGGTGGCCTTCATTGACCTTCGAAGTGCCTTCGATGTTGCTAATAGAGACGTCATTTTGGATCAACTGGTTGACTTTGGGATAAAGGGTAATCTACTACGGTGGATTCGGGGCTACCTGAGTAACAGGACCTCCCATGTGTTTTTCAGTGGTGCACTCAGTCCTTTGCGCAGTTTTCATCTTGGTATGCCTCAAGGTGGTGTTCTCAGCCCATTGTTATTTAATATTCTGATGCATCGGTTGCTCACTTCTCTCCCTGATATACCTGGAACTACAATTACATGCTATGCTGATGATATCTGTGTTCATTCTACCTCACCAAGGGATCTCCAGCGGTTTCTTGACTCCTTCTCTGTGGTCTCCTCTCACTGTGGCATTATTGTCTCCCCAGATAAGAGCAGAATATTCACCTGCCGCCTTCCTCAAGCTCAGCCAGTGTTCACCATTGGAGGGACTGTCATTCCCATGTGTTCCCAGTACTGCTACCTGGGTGCGCCAGTCAATATTTGGCCGATTGTCCCTGCCAGACCTCAAGACCATCCCATTGTCCAGGACTTATTGGGTCGTCTCCAGCGCCGACTTACACCACTTCAATGGCTATCTAACAACTCCTCGGGCATCTCCATCCCAGTAGCCAGAACCATCTATATTGCTTTTATCCGTTCAGTTGTTGATTACCTCTCCCCTGCTTTGATTCAACTTCCCAGGGCTACTCTGGAAACTTTAGAAAAATTTCAGAATAGAGCAATGAGAATAATTCTCGGCTGTCCAATGTCGACCAGGATAGTGAACATGCAGCGTGAGTTGCGTCTTCCCCCATTAATCGAGAGAATTTATTGTAATGTTACTGGCTTCACTGTCAAGTGCCTCCATTTCGCACATCTTTCACCCCATTACTCTCAGTTAGTCAGGACTTCTCTTAGACCAAACTACCCGGTCCCTCCCATACTGCCTGCTGGACGTACTCTTATAAGGTCTGTTTCCTCTGTGCTCCGTGGTCTTAATATAGATATAATGGTTGCAGACGTACCCCCAGGGCCCCCTCCATGGATGCTACCAACACCTGATGTGAGCTTTACACCTACTTCCAAGTCGGAGCTGCCTTCTCTACAGCGGCAGTTGGCTCTAGAACACATAGAAACAGTGACTTCCTCCATCACAGATCCATACTGCCTCTACACTGATGGCTCATTGCAGGTGGATGGTGCAGCAGGTTGTGCTGTTTTCTCGCCTGACCTGGAGTCACCTCCAGGGGGCTGGGTTGGCCGTCGTCTCTGTAACCACTCTAGCTCAACATTGTGTGAACTGTATGCCATTCTGGATGCTGTTAGTGTTGTTTGTCAACGTGGAGTGAATGCTGCCATTTTTTGTGACTCCAAACCTGCCCTTCATTCCCTCTCTAGTGTTCAGCCCACACACTCTACTGTTGTTCAGCAGATTTTATCGTTTTTGGCCTTATTGCGTCATCGTAAATTGACTGTCAAATTTTTATGGGTGCCATCCCATGTAGGTTTACGTCACAATGGTACAGTTGACAGACTCGCAAAGGAAGCCTGCCATCTGCCTCCTCGTGGTGCTGGACGTCCTCTCTCCCTGACATGTTACCTCTCTAAAGTCCGCTCCGCCGCTCTCCTCCCTGTACGGCGACGCAGGGATGCAGAGAGGCCCTTCAGCATCTCCATCACTCATTACGAGTCTGTATGCCGTCACAAATATTCCTACCGTCGTCGAGGCCTCATGGTTCGGAGGCACAATGTAGTCTCTGCTCGTTTGAGGCTTGGTTACCGGCCACCGTGGCAGGTTGCTGGGATGCAGGGTGAGCCTCCCTTCACTGAGTGTCGCTTGTGTCGAGCGCCTCGTGCTAACACTATAGAGCACTATTGCCTAGCCTGCCCCACTGTCCGACACTTGCTGCCCCAGGGCCTGCCACTTGATGTGGTTTGTCGACACCTGCTGAACCATCAGGTTCTGGAGGAACTTCTGGTGCGCCACCCTCGTTTTGGTGGATTTAAGTAGGTCATGATGTAAATATTTGTCTGTATGCTTGTGCTTCATTCTGTTATGTTTTCGTGATGTGTGTGTGTGTGCGCATGTGTGTGTGCTTGTGTGTGTGTGTGGTCATTGGGTTCTTGTGAGTCCTGCCTACCCTTGTGTACTGTTGTCTGCCTATTGACTGACGCTACGGCGCAATGAATTTAAAAAAACTTACCATTCATGGGTAAACTTGCCGGCGAAATGACATGACTCTGACTGCTTGGTATTTTTCCGTAAATCTTGACACTGTTATTTCAGGGCTTCGCGGCACGAACAACTCGACTTTCAGTCTATCGAAACCCCAACCCCAATATATACAAATAGTTGCGCAATAGTGTTAACGGGCGATAAAATGCCCATTAACACTATTGCTCTTTAAGGATAATTACACATTAACGCTAATGGTCTAGAGCACTTTGTTCATTAACCATACTGGGCAGAGTGAATTGCCCACTTGGAAAAACTTGGCCATTAACGCTAGTGGGCAACCACTAACGGTAATAACCAATTTTGATCACGTTCGCGATACATTATACACCTATGGGCGGTGGAATATACCGTTAGGGCTGAAAGCAGTTCAAACCAGTTTCATTAGACACAACATCCTGTGAAAAGTGCTGAGTAGGAATCTTCCATGCTGAGCTACTGATTGCTAGATTCACTCTGTAATTATGCGAAGATCATCTGAATAAATGCATTTTTATCAAAGATTGTTTTATTTGTTCACACACATTCATTTCATTAATTTATAAAAAGGGTAAAAATAACTGGCCGAATGCTTGATCTTCACACCCCTCTAATGCAACTCTCTCTAAATTTATTTATGTTTTTATCAATGAAGGATACTCCGTTCATGGGTAAACTTGCCGGCGAAATGACATGACTCTGACTGCGTGGTATTTTTCCGTAAATCTTGACACTGTGACTCGATGACGTAATTTTCGAATCTGCTCCGGGGAGGCGGTGGCTTCGAATCCCACCCCCTTGGTATTTGTTCAAGGTGTTTCACTGCACGGCACGAACAACTCGACTTCTAGTCTATCGAAACCCCGAACAGATATATACAAATAGTTACGCAATAGTATTAACGGGCGATAAAATGCCCATTAACAGTAATGCGCAATTTTCGTTGCCCAGTAAAAATGCGTTGCCCATTAGCGTTAATGTGTCATTATCCTTACCGGGTACAATATATATATATATATATATATATATATATATATATATATATATATATATATATATATATATATATATATATATATATATATATATATATATATATATATATATATATATATATATATATATATATATATATATGTATATATATATATATATATATATATATATATGTATGTATGTATGTATGTATTCATGTGTGGGTATGTATGTATGTCCTCACGTATATGTATTTTTCTCCCATATGTTTTTGTGTCTATTTGTTTTCATTCCTATTTTTACCATTATTGTTTTATTGTAATATGTAAATTTTCAGCTTACCAGCTGCTACTACTTAGTAAACCGAATATTATTATTATTATTATTATTATTATTATTACTATTATTACACACACAGACACAAACCTGAAGTTCCTGAAAAATAGATTGGGACATCTGGGTGTCCAGGGTCACAACGATGGTTGATAGGAATGTGGAAGAGCGGGTAGGTCTGGTCAAGGTAAAATAGAGACGATAAGGTAGGTTCAGCACCCCCCTTTCGCTCACCTCCACCGTGATGTCATCGAAAATCCACAGGTGGAGAGAGAGATAGAGAGAGAGAGAGGTGGAAGAAAATGTAATCTTTAAAGAAAACCATTTGGATGTATGGTAAACTGTACAATTACATCATGATGTTTTCAGATAATACTGGCATTACTCCTCAAGTGTGACTTTTACATGTAGAGCTGTATCTCCACCAAACTAAGTTATGTTTTAGCCGGAGTTCTTTAGTATGTTTATTTGCAAAATACCTCTAAGAATTATGACCGGAATTGAATGAAAATTTCAGGAAATGTTGCAAATAAACAGATAATTTTTTTTTTTTTTTTTTAGTACTCAAGGTTTCTATATGGATCCAGGATTTATGAAAGGAAGTTTTTTTTCATTGGGAGATAGGATCATCTTCATATGTGTACTTATGTAAGAATATATGTTGGGTGGAAATCACAGTATATGTGAATACAAATATTTTGCCAGAATACTGTGCTATTAAAGTACTACTTATATCAGTGTTATTCCTTACCCAGCTCACAATGACTAGATGGATTGATAGATAGATGAAGATTGAAGATGCATAACTGCCTAGATTAAGTGATCCGGCCTTATTAACAGAGAGAGAGAGAGAGAGAGAGAGAGAGAGAGAGAGAGAGAGAGAGAGAGAGAGAGAGAGAGAGAGAGAGAGAGAGAGAGAGAGAGAGAGAGAGAGAGAGAGAGAGAGAGAGAGAGAGAGAGAGAAAAAATATTTTATTTGTCAACATATTCCTTTCATTGTTAAGTTAATATATAGAAATGAGGATTATAACAAATGAAGGATGACAAAATGATTACTTGTATTAAAACCATTTAAAAGCAATGTAATGAGGATTGCTACATATCTCTCAACCTCACACTCACAAAATATTGTAACTGTATATTTTATTGCCCTACAATCAGCAACGGGGAAAATTATAGGCACATAACCGTTTTAAATATTATTCATTTAAAATATCTTTATAACTTTACACACCTCGAGCACATGAAATGTATGTTTAGAATATAATACACAAGTGTATTTTAGTATAAATCACATACAGTAGTATCATGTAAAAAACATTTACATTTTATAAAGTTCAAAAGATAGTTGTATTTCCATCCAGTACACTATGAAGTAATTATGTACAAAATTAGTTCCTGTAATAATAATAATGTCATAATATTAACATCCAGAGAGGGAGCTGTGCTATGAAAAAGGAGGTGTGTGGAAGAAATAGCAGAAGGCAATTAGTTAACCACATAACTAAGAAAATACACAAATCAGTTGGTCCATACAATACAACCCATGTTCACCCATAAAAATAATAAACCTAAATTTCAAGACAGGTTTTGTGTGATTAAGCAATTATATTTGGTGCAGAGAAAATTTTTGATATTAAAATAAAAGTAAATATAGAGTGGGAGAAATTACAATTAGAAAACGGAGCTTCACTCCACACACTGGTACGTGAGTGACTGACAGCTGTCAGCCCTCAGAACCTGCTCTCGAGATTTACACTGACGTCATCATCCACCTGCGTGGTGGAGAGGTGTTCTGGCTCTCCCTCACCCCCCCCCCCCCCGCGAACCTACCTTCTCGTCTTTATTTTACCTTGGGTCTGGTATGGTGAGCAGGAATTCATCGAGTTTTTTCTTAAATGTTGATAGTGGTCAGTCTAATTGGCGTAAATTTTTCGGCAGACAGTTGAATAGTTTGGGACCATGCACAGTGAAGGACTTTTCCTAGAGAGTGGTAACATGTGGATACTTATTGTTTAACTTTGGGAGAACACATAATGGTCCACGTCTGCCTGTGTCCTTCACTTGGATAGTATTGGGGTCGTCAAGGTTCGGTGCGTGTCGGTTGATAATTTTCCAGATGTATATTATGAAATATCTTTCCTTTCTGCACTCCAGTGAGTAAAGTTTTTAGATATTTAAGTCTGTCCCAGTAATTCATGTCATCTATGTTTTGTAATTTGTTAGTAAAGGTTCTTTGTACTGCTTCTATTTTCCGTATCTGTCCAATATTGGTTGGGTTCCATAATTGGTAGCAATATTCTATTATTGGTAATACCATCGTTTTAAACAGCGTAATCATAGCGTGGGGTTCCCTGGTTTTAAAGGAACGTAAGATCCATCCAGTCTGTTGTTTGGCTTTATTCACCATGTTGTCTATTTGAGTGTCAAAATCTGCTTTGTTGCTCATAATGATGCCTAGGTCTCGTATCTCTGTTTTCTTTTGTATGGTTTGTCCGGCCGGATCTCGGTAAATAAAGTCGAGTGGTTCGTGTCTGGGGTTAGTATACCTAAGTAGTTTGCACTTTGATGAGTTGAACTCCATATTGTTGCATTGAGCCCAGCTGTATATTTTTGTAAGGTCGTTCTGCATTTTTTTGCAATCTTCAATCGTCTGTACTCTGCCCATCATCCGGGTGGCATATTTACACTTTCTGGTAGAATATAAACATAGGGAAAATTACAGCCAATCAGAGCCCGCGGAGCCCAGTAATGACGTCATAGAAAGTATTGCCAGCTAAATGCCACGAAAACACCTCTGCAATTTCAGATTTCACGGGTTTTACAGAATATCTATATTAGTGTTAAACGTATGTATTTAGTATACATCACTAATTTAACACATTATTTTCAGATGAGACTCATTCAATAAATATTCCTGTAGTTTTTTTTTTAGATGTCTTTTGGTAATGATGCGCACTGTTCATTAATTCCATCTCACAAAGTCGATAATAATTTCATCAGTTTTATATATTACTAGCAACATTGGGAAACTCTTATGCTATTAAATGCATATCACATAAAAAAATAATGTAGATATATATGTTTTGTACCAAATTGTATGAAGTACACAAAATACAAGATTCGAGTGTTAAATCTAATGGTTTGTGACCACAGAGCTACAAATCTAGAGCGCTTAACCCTGTGTTATTAGAGAGGGGAGGAGTGTCACAAGTCGGCGGCCATTTTGAATAGCCCATTGGCGCGCGCTTTGAACTCCCGTACGTACTTGTATAGTTTGTTTCTATCCACAGTTATATTGTGAGTCACTATAATGTAGTTAATATACCATATCACCAATAAAAGACCGAATAAATGAAATAATATCTTACCCTGGCATAAGCTACCAGGCTGGCGGGTTGAGGGGATGGGCTATCTGTCATGGCCGCCAACCCACTTCCGGTGGTGACACACCAAGGTGGGGGGGGGGGGTGGCGAGCTCTATGTTTATAGCTCTGTGTTTGTGACCCTGTTCTGTGTTAGAGAGTTACGTTACAGAGCCACCGCGCATTCACACCAGCCCTGTGTGCACTGTAACTGTTGGTACGAACAATGAATATCGATCTTAATTTTGAGAAAGAAGGCTTTCAAAATGTCGATATCAAGAGAAAAGAGGACTGTTTGTGTCTTAGAACAAACGTTAAGTCTAGGGAGGAATTCCAGCATTGGAGGGAAGTTTTTTCGGTAAAAAATCGCCAGTGCTTCAACTCCTACAAGCTCTACTCAGTTGGCACAAGAAAACTTTTTAGACAGAAGTTGATATGTCTTCACGGTTCAAAGAACAAACGGAAAATTAAGACTTCAACTGGGTAAGTATGGTCTATATATAAGTATCATTGATTAAATCGATACTGTATTTATTGCTAACTTACATACATAGTTTAGTCAGTGTTTAGCAGGGTCCCATGTGCCTATGATTGTTTGTTTCCTATTTCCTACTATTTAATTATCAAACTGTGTCTGTCAAATTATAATATTGGTAAAACTGCATAAGAGTTACACGTGGCAAATATTTACAATTTATGTCTTTCATTATTGGACAATAGTATGTTGGTGTGTAATGAATTTAAGATGAGATTGCACTTATTTTTTCCATAACAGCCTATGGAAAAATTGCAGCACACCAGAGCCTAAGTACAGTGTTCTCCTTCCCTTGTACACAGTGGACAGTCCCAGTAGTCTGCCTAGGTTAGATCCTGGAAGTTTGCCCAGGTTAGGTCCTGGTAGTTTGCATAGGTTAGGTCTTGGTCCTGATTAGGTTAGGTCAGTTCAAGTCAGGTAAAAAATGAAGTTTTCTCCTCAATATCACGACCAACAATTAATAGATCAAGTAAAATGATGCATGAAAAAGTACAAAAAGTGGGGAAAATCTTGGTGGAACTCTTATGCAGAATTACCATACATGATATTCCCTAATAGTTTAGGTAATTATATCTTGTCTAATTTAGGTTTGGAAAAAAAAGATTGCCCACTTCTCAAAATGCACCCTTCATTTTGTTCTGTTAATGTGTGAAGTATGGAAATGCATTGGAAATAGATTTATATCCAGGGCTGTTGCCCACATTCCTAAGGGCACTTCCAACCAGATGCAATGAACTGTTCAACGGAGTACTGTATAGCTTTGACAAAAATACTCTCATTGAAATAACCTACTTAAATCTATATTTCTCTCAATGTTTACAGATGCAAAGTATTTATGGACGTCACCATCAGCATTGTGCACAAGAGGTCTCCTGAACTCGTGAGGAATTTTCCATGCTTTGTGAAGATCTTCGGTCACCATAATCACCCACTTGAGTCAGCAGATGGTCTCAACCAGCTGAGGGTGCCTTTAAGTACAAAGAAGGTTTTTGAGATGTACTTTGAACAAGGTAATATTTTTAAGCCCAAACTGTTAACGTTGAATATCATGAACAGATATTGATGGGCATTGTAAAATACAAGTTTTTTGGTTAATATTACAATATACTTGTGTAATAATTTTGGGTGCCATTACTGCCAGTACACTGGTGATTTTAAAGTGCAAAATATTCATACTGGCACACTGTTTTCACTCACAACTAAAGCATTTTAGATATAAATTATGTGATACATTGGTACATTATTTATATTTATCATTCACTATGCATCCCTCTTTCCAGAAATGTCAAGTGGACAACTTTATGCACCTTCTCATCCTTTGAGTATGTTATATGCCTGGAATAGTGTGTAGTACAGTTTAGTATTACAGTATGATAAGGCATAATCTTATGAATGAGCTTATACATAGATAACTATATAATTTTATGCTGTACTGTACTAGTAGATAACTTCAAGTTTTAAGCTGTGCATGGTAATTTACACGATTAGGCTATGCAGAATCCATATCAGAAAAAAAAACCGTTCCCTGTATATCCAACGTACATGAGGCCATGGTTAGAACAACTTACTTATTTTTTCCAAAAGCAGATAATTCTTAATCAGTTTGAAGGTCTGGCATATATATCATCTGGGTTGATAAAATACGCTTATTAGTTTATGAACATAATAATAATGAATATAGAGTAATTATGTCCTTTATTACAGGGATGACGCCAGCACAAGCACATCGACATCATGTGCTGAAGATGGATCTGTGTGATGACATACGTGGGCAAGCTGACCACACTATCAATCCTTCTCAGAGGTCCATCCAGTATATGTGGGTTATGTTGCGGAAAAGAGAACATGGCGGTTTAAACACACCAATTGTGTTTGAAGCCATCCAAAAGTATGCGCAGGCAAACCCTGAAGTCGTAATCAACTATCAGCACTACCAGAACAGCTTCTGTGTAGTGTTGATAACACCATTTATGTTTAGGGCCCACAAGGCTCTAAAAGAAGCTGGTGAGGTAGTTTTTGTAGATAAACATAACTATGTAGGAACCACTAAGTTTGTTTGAGGATATAATACTTTACCTTGATCATGAATAATAGCCAGTAGGCCTATACTGCCCTTGCAGCACTATACAGAAAGTTTCCCTAGAATAAGGTATGCACATATCAAAACATAATGTAGACCTACTTTCATTCACTTGCTCCATCATTTCTGTATCTCTCTCTCACACAGGTAATAATTTTATTAAGATAATGCTTCTAAGAATTCGTTCTGCGCTCTCTGACTGGTTCTAGTTCTAATTTTCCCCTATGTATGTAATCTTCCAGAGAAGGTAAATAGGTAGAGGGGTAACACATACAAATGAGTAGCCTTCAACACATACCATACAGATCCCTGTAGAAATAGACAAAAAGTAAAGAACCGAGTTTCTGAAGTCAATCTGTTTTACTTTACAGGTTTTGCCATGGTCAAAGAAGCACTTGGTGAAAGTGGCTTCTATGGCAGGGGGGAGCCACAATGCTTCATTACAGATAACTGCGAGCCAGAGAGGAAAGCGTTGGCATCCACATGGCCTACATCAAAGCAGTTCCTCTGTATTTTCCATGTCCTACAACAAGTGTGGCGATGGCTTCTGGACTGTAAGCATGGTATCCCTAAAGAAAACCGCCAAGATCTAATGAAGATGATTGTGGAATCAGATCCTGTTTTAGAAAACAATGAAGAGGATTTTGAGAGGTGTGATAAAGAAAATGTTGCTGAAGATATTGGTGATGTAACTGCAGACTCAGAAGTAGCAGCAGAAGCTCTAATGACTGCGGTTAAACAGTGTGCCAATGCAGAAACACGAGTGGCCTTGCAAAGATTTATTAAACAAATTAGTTCAGTTAAAACACCTAACTAGCTGAATAGTTTCTTGAACTGTGCAGGCTCATCTGTTAGATATAGTGCAGTTGGTCGTGGTAAAATTCCTTGCCAACCAACTTCCATAGCAAGGAGGTCCCCAGGAATGCCAAGAGGAGCAGCCCCCATTGGAAAAGGACGTCGACCAGCAGCAGCAGCATTATCATCCAAACCAAAGCGTCCGCGCAAACTTGCTCATAATATAGAGTGCAATGTTGCTAATGCTAAATCACATGGCAGTGGACATTGAGCAAGAGGCCAGCTAATGTCACACTGGCTGTCAGAAACCCTGGTCCTGTGATCTCTTGCCCCTTATCCCTGGGATGTGCTTTGGTAGGCCAGGCATTTAGGGCCAGTCCCTCTTTGTACATAGAATATAATAATAACTAAGAAATGTATACAAAAGTTCCTGTCTATCTACCTAAGCAAAACATTTTATATGCTATTTACTAATAAGTCACCATCAATGCTTCCATCCCTATTTTTTTCCCAAAACATAAACAGAACTAATAAACATACACTATTAGGAATAACGTATGATGATACCATGACCTTTAAGCACCATGTAACAAACCAAATTCTTAAATTATCCAGGCTAGTATGTCTGTTATATCAAATTAAGGAATTAATGCCCATTTATATTTTTAAAATGTTATATAACGCACATGGGTTACCTTTACTATTGTACACCTATCTGGTGCAACACCTAACCCACACACCTGTTACCTCTATTTAGACTTCAGAAGAAAATAATAAGAATTATTACAAACAGTGACTACTTTGCACACACACAACCTCTCTTTAAAGAAACAAATTCCCTTAAATGTCTTGATATAAATAAGCTACAAATTGGTATTTACATGTATAAAAAAATCAAAAGTGAAACATCTGTGTCCTTACAGCCACAACATACCTACTTCACCAGTACTCATGAAAATTTACGTATATCTGCCCATAATTTAACACTCAACACTCCCTTTCTTATTCAGGACCTAAAACCTGGAATTCTATTTCTAATAATATCAGAGGTCTAACCACAATATACTCCTTTAAAAAAACATTTAAAAAAACATATCCTTCTGAATTATTAATCTATGCCCATGTATCTCCTGTAATAGTGTCTCCCCAGTTGAATCAATAATTATCTTATACTGATATTAGTGTATGATATTGTAACTTATCATTGTTTACAATACTACTATTTTATAATTATCACATTATTAATCATTATTATTATTATTATTATTACAGTATCAATCAATTTAAATTGTAAACTAATATTATTGTATTAATGTTATCACTTCAATTATTATTTACACTACTATTATTTTATAATTATCCCAGTGTTAATTATTATTATTGTTACTATTATTATTATTATTGTCATATATATTTGTATTTTTCTTTTTGCACCATAAATTAAGTCCTGCACCCAAGTTTTCAGTACTGCCCAAAAAGCTTCAAGCTTTAAATGGGCTCCCTGCACTTCATATTTATTGTACATACATGTTTTGTATTAGCTAATAGGGATAATAAAATGTTTCAAATGTTTTTTTCAAATGTTTTAAGTAGTAGTTCTACTCCTCTCTCTATGAAAACATACTGTTATTCTTTCTACTAAATTTAGATGCTCTTTAGTATCATTTGTTTTTCTTTGTCCATAATGAATCATCATCATCAATACCCCATTTCCCCTTCTCCAAGAGGGTAATCAAGTAATACAAGACCTAATTATGAGACAACATTTTGTTTAGGATATACAGCACAGCTTTAATAAGGTTAGGTCTTAACTTTGCCATGATCTAGGTTAGGTTATGTATTACAGTATATGATCAATTGCTCACTATTGAATAAGACCATTTTTCAGCACCTAGCAATAGCCAGGTGGTAGTACAGTATACTACATTTGATACTGTACTGAAAAATGCCTAGTAAAATAAGGTAACTTATGCAAGGCCTACTCGCATTCATTCATTCATCTCTCTCTACCAGGTATAATTTTAAGGGAAATACATCACAATCGTAATATGATTACATCAAAATCATAATATAATTACGTCAAAATACAATCACCACTTAAAACTAAAGGAAGAACGTAACTCTCTAAGGGGAACACAGAACAGGGTCACAAACCATTAGATTTAACACTCGAATCTTGTATTTTGTGTACTTCATACAATTTGGTACAAAACATATATATCTACATTATTTTTTTATGTGATATGCATTTAATAGCATAAGAGTTTCCCAATGTTGCTAGTAATATATAAAACTGATGAAATTATTATCGACTTTGTGAGATGGAATTAATGAACAGTGCGCATCATTACCAAAAGACTTCTAAAAAAAAAACTACAGGAATATTTATTGAATGAGTCTCATCTGAAAATAATGTGTTAAATTAGTGATGTATACTAAATACATACGTTTAACACTAATATAGATATTCTGTAAAACCCGTGAAATCTGAAATTGCAGAGGTGTTTTCGTGGCATTTAGCTGGCAATACTTTCTATGACGTCATTACTGGGCTCCGCGGGCTCTGATTGGCTGTAATTTCCCCTATGTTTATATTCTACCAGAAAGTGTAAATATGCATCCGGGTGTCGTCTGCGAACGAGGTGGTTTGGCAGTAATTTACATCTTCATCCATATCTGTCATAAACATTAGAAATAACACTGGTCCGATCACTGATCCTTGGGCTACACCACTTAATACTTTTGACTTCTCCGACTCGACTCCCTCTACCACAACTGACTGCATTCTATGTGCAAAGAAATCTTTGATCCAGCCTAGTAATTTTCCAGCAATGCCAAACTGATATTCTAATTTTTTTGTTAAAATAAGGTTATCTACCTTGTCAAACGCCGTAGCAAATTCTAAGTAAATAGTATCTGCGTTTTGTCCGCTTTCTAAGACAATTATTATTTCTGTATGGTATTGTAATAGCTGAGAGAGACATGATCTATTATCTCTAAAACCATGTTGGCCAGGATTGTACAACTTGTTCCTATCCATGTGACTTCTTAATTCATTAACAATTAGTCGTTCAAATACTTTCATTATATGTGATGTTAAAGTCACAGGTGTATATTGTTTGGGTTCAGTCTTGTTGCCTCCTTTGTGTATGGGAGTTACCATTCCATGCTTCAGTATTGCTGGTATTTTGCCTTGGTTAAGAGATGATCTCCATAAGCCACACAGTGGTTTAGATAATGTTTTTGAGCATTTCTTAAGGAGAATAGCTGGGATCTGGTCCGGTCCGGCTGCTGCATTCATTTTTATCTCTGATATTGCCTTCTCAAAGTCCTCCGGTTTGAGCCAGATGTCGCTTTGTTGGTAGTCGACTGATTTCCATGGGATTGGTCTATATTCGTCCATTGGTTTGATAAAAGCTGAAATGTACTGCTCATTCAAGGCTTTCAATATTCACCTCTTTCAATATTCACCTCTGTATATAAGTGGGCCAATGGAGCTTCGAGTTACTGACTTTAAGCGCACGTATAAGTAAAAATATTTCGTGTTCCTATTTATTTTCTCTATTGCTCTTGTTTCCGTTAATTTCAATTCTTCTGCACATGATAGTGCGAGTTTGACTTCAATATTGTTAATTTTTCTTTCATATGTGTTTATTGTTTTCGCCATTGTTTTTTTTATCTTCGTCCGTTTCCTCATCAGGATACGACGATCTCTTGCAATACTGTTTTGGGTGCATCTTCGTCGGACAGGAGTGTGTTGTGTGCATATCTCTAGCAGTTTAGCGTATAATATATTATATATGTCGTCACTGGTTTTATTCTCAAATAGATTAAGTATTCATTGTGGCTTCGTGTATTGCATTCCAATCTGTGTTCTTATGGTGGAAATCCAGTGAAGCAAACGAATCTTTCTCCAGTGTCAGTTTCGTTTCACTCGTTGTCTCCAAATCTGTCTTTATGACTGCAATTCTGTGGTCCGACATCAAAGTGTTTTCAATAGTTATATTACTGACTATTTCTTCGTTGTTTGTTAAAGTCAAGTCTAGAATGTCGTTTTCCCTAGTAGGCGTGTCTATCATTTGTTTAAGTAGGAATTTGTCCATAAACGATAGAAATAAGTCAGATTGCTGTGGGTCCGAGGCCGATCCTCCGTATATTATTGTCCCATTGGGTTCGTTCCATCTAATGATTGGCAGATTAAAATCACCAAGTATTATAATGTTACGTTCTGGGTTGCCAAGGTTAATTACCTCTGATTCTATTGATGGTATTGTATTTGTAAAGTTATCTGTAGAGCAGTATGGTGGTCGATAAATTGTTGACAATACTAGTTTCCACTTGAGAATATAGATAAGTAGGTGCTCCACCTCTCCGTTTGACTCTTGCTTTAAAACCCTAGTCTGTCTCATCAAATCTTTTCTAACATAAATACACACCCACACAAACACAGACGAAGGAATACACACACACACACACACCCACACACAGACGAAGGAATACACACACACACACAGACGAAGGAATACAAACACACACACATACAGACGAAGATATACACATACACACACACACACAGACACACATAGGAATACACACACATACACACAGACGAAGGAATACACACACACACACACATTGGAATACACACACACATACACACACACACACACAGACACAGACGAAGGAATACACACACACACAGACGAAGGAATACACACACACACTCACACACACACACACACACACACACACACACACACAGACGAAGGATTACACACACACACAGACACACATAGGAATACACACACACACACATATGAAAAAATGCACAAACACAGACACACATAGGAATACACACACAAACACACACTGACAAAGGAATACACACACACACACACAGACGAAGGAGTACCAACACACACACAGACGAAGGAATACACACACACACACACACACAGTCGCACATAAGAATAAACAAACACACACATACAGGAATACACACGCACAGACACATATAGGAATACACACACACACACACACACACACACAGACACACACACAGACGAAAGAATACACACACACACAAACACAGACGAAGGAATACACACACACACACACACACACACACACACTCAGACGAAGGAATACACACACACATACAGACGAAGGAATACACACACACACACACACTCAGACGAAGAAGTACACAAACACACACACAAAGAAATACTGACACACACACACACAGACAAAGAAATACACACACACAAAAGAATACATTCACACACACACAGACAAACACACAGACGTAGGAATACACACACACACACACACACACACACACACACAAACACACACACAGACGAAAGAATACACACACACACACACACACTTAGATGAATAAATACACACACACACACACACACACACACACACACACACACACACAGGAAGGAATACACACACACACAGACACCGACGAAGAAATACACACATATAGATAGATTGTGTGATCTGTTTGAATTTTGCTAGCTATGCTGGGGGACATTTAGTCCAGTTGGGTTACCCGTGCCAGAAAGGTAGCGTTATTAGGATCCTGACTAAGAGTTGTCAAATCTTCATGTTAATATTAAGTTTCACAACTGCTCTTCAACTGTCCTAACAAAAAAAAAAAAAAAAAAAAAATCTTCATCACTTTCGATATAAGTTTTTATTGTTAAGGACCTCACCAGCTACCTTATGCCGTGTGAGAAGGGAGGCTTTGGAACCTCCTAAAACAACGCCTTTTAACGCTCACAGGTTTCGAAAGGGCTGAGATTGAAGGGATCTCAGGCGTGTGGGGTATGAGTAATGGAGATACCTCAGGACCCCCGTAGGTATTCTCTTAGATTAATAAGCCTGACCAGCTCCCTGTGACCGTTCTTAGGTGCCTAAAGGCTCGACTGCTCTTTGGTGAGAGAGCTTTTGTGCCTCGCTGGCTGCCAGGCCAGTAAAAGATCTCGGATTAAGTCGTGGACATTTAGTTTTACTATTTGCTTTAAGTTTGGCCGCAGATGGAGGATTAGTAGGGATTAGTAGGACGACGGTTACACTTCAAGCACCCCTGTCGAAAAATCAGAGTCCCATTTACTTAGGACTCTTGTGCTGCTCAGTTGGGAGCTGCGGCACGATTGGGGCCGTCCGGCCCAGGGGAGACCTTAGGGTTGGTGTGCTTAGCTCATAAGGTTTCTGTTGGCCGAACGACCGAAAACCTTCTGGAAGTAGGCGGACGAGACTTATGCGAGACCAAATCACATTACCCTTTCATTTGTATTATTGGTCTTAAATTGAATTAGAGCGAGATGACTGGTCCATCAACAAGAAAATTTACATGTACTACATGCAAGGTGTACCGCTGGTGTGAGGGCTTCAGCGGGAGGAGTGCGAGCGACCTAGACTCCTCGAGTGTCTGCGACTTTTGCAAACTCGAGGAGAGGTTGATGAAGCACATCTCACTGCTCACGAAGGAGAACAACTCCCTAAAGGAGGAAGTTCTCTGAATGGACTCACAGAGGTGTGACTGCCATGTGAGAGACAAGGCAGTCCAAGGAGCTTCTTCACCGGAGAGCTCCACCACGGCGGTAAAGACCAAGAAGAAGAAGAACAAGAAGAAGAAGAACAAGAAGAAGAAGAACAAGAAGAAGAACAACAAGAAAAAGAACAACAACAATGAAGAGGGAAAAGAGACTGCAGAAGGAAGAGAGACTGCAGAAAAGTGTGATGGAAAAGAGGAGGGGAATATGGAGAAGGGAGAAAAACCCAAGAAGACAGTTGAGGAGGGATTAGAGGAAAGTGAGGAATCAAATAAGAAGGAAATGAAGACGAAGAAGAAGCAACCTGGAGGAAGTGACGAGCCCGGCAGGAATTCAAAACACTCTCGGGTTCCTCACAAGGCATCTCGTGCTCCTACCAAGGAGAGGCCTGTGGATATACACATTGTAGGTGATTCCCAGGCACGAGGGCTGCAACCCCTAATGGCAGATCACCTTCACACTTCTGTGAAGGTGAATTGTTTGCCAGGTTGTGGCAATGCTGACCTCCGAAAGGAAGCTGAGAGGATCCAAACGTCCAGATCTGCTGTCATTGCACTCATGGTGAGTGGTAATGACATCTACCTGAGAAATGGTAGAGTAGGCATGACCGAAGGAGTCCTCTCGGATGTGCTCGGTGCAGTAGATGACTGTGGGTTAAAAACCCGCAGAAGGGTAGTTGTTGGCATGCTCCCAAGGAGAGGCCCTTTAGGGACTGCTCTGTCAAAGAACATTGCAGTAAATCAGCGCCTGGCTGATTTGTGTACTGCCGAGGGGGTGTTCTTTGTGGACCCCTACACCTCACTCTTTGGTAGAGACGACCTCTACCAGAGGGATGGCACACATCTCTCACCAAAGGGGAAAGAAGTGCTTTCCAAATTAATGGAAGACGCCGTCCGACGATGTCTCAGGAGCACTCGACCGAGCGTGGAGGAGAGCCTTCGTCGCTATGCTAGAGTGACCCCAGAGAAGACATTCGCTGAGATCCTGAAGAAGGATATCCCCAGCACTACCAAGACAATGACCAAACCAGGAAACGGAAGAGTATAGGGAGCCCTGCAGTTGGGGGTTCCCTGAAGGTTCTATTGTTCAACGCCAGGTCCATCCGAAACAAGTTTTTGGAACTGCGGGCCCTCGTTGCGACAGAGGAACCCGAGATGGTGGCCATAACGGAGTCATGGTTGAGAACCTCAGACAGAGATCTTGAAGGGGAATTCGTGATTCCAGGCTACCAACTCTTCCACAAAGATAGAGAGGACAGAGGGGGTGGTGGTGTGCTGTTGTATGTAAAGAACCCTATCAAATCGATGACCTGCAACATCACATCGAACCACGAGCTCCTTGGAGTTGACCTAGAAATAGGCACTGCATAATACAGAACCCTGCTGCTTTATAGACCCCCTGGACAACTCATTGAGATGGACAGGGACCTATACCAGTTGCTGGGTGAACTAGTGGATGGCAGGGTGTGCATCCTTATGGGGGACTTCAACACACATGTTGACTGGGAAACCAGAGAGCCCTCTGCCGAGAACACACCACTCTTGGAGTTTGTAAATGATGAATTCCTCGCTCAATGGGTAAGGGAGCCAACAAGAGGTGCTAACATACTCGACTTGGTCCTCACTTCCGAGGATGACATCATTCAGGACCTCTCTGTAAACGAAGAAATAGGTGGAAGCGACCACAAGCTTATAAGATTTTCAGTTAAGGTCCCTAATATGGAGACCGTGACCCCGGTGCATAGAAAATTAGACATGGGGAGAGCGAACTTTGCAGGTCTTCGTGAAGGCGTTGCTGAAATGGAACTAGAGGAGGGAGAGAGTGCTGATGATCTGTGGAGGTCATTCTTGTCTTCCTTCATGGAACTTCAGTCGTGCTTTATTCCTCTGAAGGGAACAGGTCAGAAGTTCATTCAACCGAAGTGGTTTAATCGGGAAATCCGTAACCTACTAAGGGAGAGGAGACCTGCGTATCGTCGAGCGAAGACATCTGGGGACTTTGACGGTCATAGAAGACTGAATCGAAACGTGAAGTCCAAAATAAGGGCTGCTAAGCGTGCTGAGGAGGTCCGTGTGGCTAGACTCTGCAAAGAGAACCCCCAAGGAGTTTTTCAGTTATGTGAATGGCCGTAAACCAATCCGACGCAGGATCGGTCCCTTGGTGAATGAGGATGGGGCATTGATGCACTCTGATGCAGAAAATGCTAACCTCTTAAATGAGTACTTCTCTTCAGTGTTCTCTGAGGAGAGTGGTCCCATTCCCGAACCTTTGGACTCCTTCAGTGAGAAGTTGGAGTCAATGGTCTTCACCCAAGAAGAAATCGAGAGAAATATAATCGAATTAAAAGCAAACAAGTCCCCCGGTCCGGATGGGTTCTTACCTAGAGTGTTGAAAGAAGTGCGTGGTGAAGTATCACGGCACCTGTGCATGGTCTTCAACAGGGTAATCCAGACTGGATGCGTTCGTAGAGACTGGCGTGAGGCAGAGGTGACTCCTATCTTCAAGAAGGGAGATGCTAGCCAACCGTCAAACTACAGACCCATCAGTTTAACCTCGATAGTCTGTAAACTCATGGAGAGCATCATGGTGGACAAAATAACAGCACACTTAGAATCAAATTTGCTACCGAGGGGTTCCCAGCATGGGTTCCGGCAGCACCGGTCATGCCTCACAAATCTGGTGGAATTCTTCCATTTTGTTTTCAGTGAGCATGATCGGGATAAAGCGGTCGATATTGTCTACTTAGACTTTCAGAAAGCCTTTGATAAGGTACCCCACCACCGCCTCCATCGGAAAGTGCGTGCACTGGGCATAGACGGAAATGTGGCAAATTGGATAGAGAACTGGCTAAGTGACAGACGGCAGCGGGTGGTAGTGAATGGACAGGCTTCAGAGTGGTTGCCCGTTACTAGCGGTGTTCCCCAAGGTTCTGTTCTGGGACCACTACTGTTTATCATCTATGTTAATGACGTGGATGGTGACATGGTTGCCAAGATTTCCAAATTCGCCGATGATACTAAGTTTGGTATGATGGTCGCGAAAGAAGGAAATACCACCCGCTTACAAGAAGATCTTAGAAAGATCGGGGAGTGGTCCGACACGTGGCAAATGCCATTTAACGTGAACAAATGCAAAGTTATGCATATAGGCCACAGAAACCCCATAACAGAGTATAACCTTAAGGGCAATGCTCTCGTAAGCACTGATACTGAGAAAGACTTGGGTGTAACTATCACCAGCGACCTCAAGTTCTCAAAGCAGTGTATTGAGGCTGAGAAGAAAGCCCAAAGGATGTTAGGGTACATAAAGCGACAGTTTGGATACCGGAACAAGGAGATAGTACTTTGTCTGTACAATTCCCTTGTCCGACCGCACCTGGAGTATGCAGTCCAATTTTAGAGTCCTTCTTACCGAAAGGATATCGCGAGATTGGAACGAGTGCAAGCCAGGGCAACCAAACTTATACCCTCTCTTAGACACAAGAGCTATAAAGATCGGTTGGTAGAACTCGACCTGTTCTCTTTGGAAACCCGGAGACTGCGTGGTCAGCTTATCGAAGTGTTTAAAATACTACGAGGCTTTGACAATGTAGACTACAGGGACATTTTCCAACTCAGTGAGGGCACAACCAGGAATCATGGCTACAAACTTGAACTGAAGCATTACAACCGTGATCTGTATGGTAAATTCTTTACATACAGCATCTGCTGTACTTGGAACGCGCTTCCTGCTGATGTAGTCAACAGCAACTCTGTGGATCAGTTCAAGTCCAGATTAGACAAAGTCTTAAATCACCGTCTAGGTGTTTAAGCCGTTGTGCGAGTGTTCCTTCATGGTTTCACATGACACATTCGAGGACGGTCGCCTACTTGCGCAACTAAACCCACAGGTACCCTCTTTGTATGGATCGTAAGGTCCCCTAGGGTACTTCTTTTCCTTGTAACTCCTTGTAACTCTAACATTTTTTTTGTAATCTTTTACTCTTCTACACCTACCTACTGCAAACATCTGTATTTGATAATGTCTTGTTACATGTTTACAGGTAAACAGACAGTATATCGTGTATTATTTTACATGTTTCATCCATTAAATACTTAACAGTAAACACCTGTTCTATTGTGTCAAACCGGTGATTGTTACGAATATCTTGAGTTTGTGGGCAGTCCTGGAGGACATGTCTCTCTGTTTGTACACTACCACATTCACATATTCTTTCATTCATAGGTAAGCGGCCATGACCCCTTTCCTCAGCATTCAACAAGAAAGTGAAACAATCCCTAAATAATGTTCCTAATATAGACAGCAAGACATTTATTCAGATCAATCCCAAGTTACCATATATGTATGGCTTACCAAAGACACACAAAGATAATATTCCAATGCGTCCTATCATCTCACAGTCAGGTTGTTTTACGTATAAATTATCACAGTTCCTTGCCAATAAATTAGCCCCCATCATAGGTACTGTTTCTCCAGCCCATGTGAAGAATTCCTCTGATTTTATAGACAAAATTAAACAACTTGATCTTTTCTCTGGTAAAATGGTTTGTTTCGATGTCGATTCATTGTTCACTAAAGTTCCCATTAATGATGTCCTAGAATTTCTTGCTAATAAATTGCCTGACTGTGATATTGATTTGGGCATGCCAGTCGACACTTTCATAGAACTTGTAAAATTATGTGTAACTTCAAATGCTTTTTCTTTCAATAACAACTATTATATGCAATCTTTTGGCATAGGTATGGGTTCCCCACTGTCACCCATTTTAAGCAATTTATATATGGAGTATTTTGAAACGGAACTACTACCACGTATCTCCCCCCCTCATCTCGTTTGGTTTCGCTACGTAGACGATATTTTTTCATTTTGGCCCTCAGCCCTTGACAACTTTGATGATTTCTTCCACCAGCTTAATCACCTTGCACCATCCATCAATTTTAAAGTCGAATGGGAGAACGATGGCGTACTTCCGTTTCTAGATGTATTAGTAGTAAAACTTAATCAGTTACTAAGCTTCAAAGTGTATAGGAAGCCTACCAGTTGTAATTTGTTCATTCATTACTATTCGTATCATCATTCGGCCACAAAATTGTCTGTAATCTCATCAATGTTCCTTAGAGCCCTCAGAATTTGCAGTCCAGAGCATATACATGAAGAAAATCAGCTGATTTGGAAAATCTTTCAAAATTTAAAATACCCCCCTAGGTTCATAAAAAAAAAGCCTACCTTAAAGCAAGGCAATCTCACTATGCTCCAAAAAACCCCACCACACAAATGAAACGTTTTCTCACATTGCCTTACATCTCTGATTTGAGTATGGTGAGGTCTATTTGTCACACAAGTGATGTAAATATAGCCTTTAAATACACCTCAACTATTAAATCAAAGTTAGTAAAAAACAAATTTAGAACCCCGACAGAAGCAGGGATATATAAAATTCCATGCAAAGATTGTGAACTAGTTTACATAGGAGAGACTGGCCGAAATCTAGAAACTAGAATTAAGGAACATAAATATGCCACAAAGACGTGTAATTTAAGCAATGCTATTTTTAACCATGTTTGTAATGCCAATCATAGAATTGATTGGCAAGGTAGCCATCTGATGTATAAAAACAACGACTTTAGAAAACGTAAGATAATCGAATCAATGTGCATTGAAAAATACCTCAATTTCAACCTTAGTTATGGTATGTATAGATTAGACCCAATAATGAGATCCTTGGTAGAAATGTCCCTTCCCTCACCACACACACCTCACCTCACCCACACCTAGGTGACGCCCAAGGGGATTAACACGTGACCTGCCCTCACCGACACCTCCTACCCCATCCCACTGACACCTCCTTCCCTCCCCCCTCCACAAACTTTATATAAGTTCATACCTATGTACTATCTATGTCATTCCTTTCTTCTCGCTAGACCACTGAAGATGGTGGCAGTGTCCACCGAAACTGTATGGATTAATATATTATTTCCGTCAACAAGAGTGGGTTTTATTCACCGTTTATGATCATCACGCCAGTGTGATTTCACCACCATGACCCCTTCTATTCCATCGTCCTGTCTCACGTACTAGAGAGTGACCACTCACCCTGAACCCAGTAAAGGACAGCCTCTGATATTTATTAACATTATGTTTCACCTTATATATGTCATGGACTATGAAGCTTGGGTTTATATCCTTGTATGTTAATCTCCTTGAAGATTCACTCTCAGAAATTCTAACACTTACATTTTGCATAGCCTGCTTTATATCTGTAACATTAGTATTAATATAGTGTGTTATTAGCCTCACCGTCACTGTGTTACTACTCTTTACTCTATTCATAACAAATACCAAAGGGTCGTTTCTGTATTCAGTTTTCACCCGCCATATCTTATAAAAGAATCTATGTTGATTATACTGAACTAGGTCATGTACGGAAGGGAATCCCGACTCAGCGGAACAAACATCATTACATATGTTTTTCCTCACTCCAAGTAATTGCTTAAGACACCAGTTATAGAGTTTAACAAAGGGTTTATGATTACCGTCCAGCCATGATTCAGTACAGTTGTTCTGAAGTAATTAAATCTTCTTAATCATATTTCCTCGAGATGTTGAAAGGAGCACCGTGTCGTCCATTAAAACCAAGATATGTATCCATGCTAAAAATCCGTCTGCGTCACATCCTTCTTTGATTATTTTTATGAGATAATTTACAAATATTATAATAAACAATAAACAGCAAGTAGGTGACCCCCTGCCGTACACCCAGAGTAATTGTTACCACTACTGTCCCGATCAAACTTTCTGTTAATTAATACATGGCAATCAGAGCACAGAGCATCACTGACCCACATTCTAATCAGCGTAATATTTTAAACAATGTTCTCCTGGGGACCATGTCATACGCTTGTAAAAAATCCACAAACGCCACATACAGAGTTAGTTTCTTTCTCCGAGCCATATCACATAACAACCATAATGACACTATATGTTCAAGACACCCCCTCTTCTCCTGTGCACACACACACACACACACAGACGAAGAAATGCACTAACACAGACACACATAGGAATACACACACACACACACACAGACGAAGGAATACATACACACACAAAAAGGAGCACACACACACACACACACACACATACACTCAGACAGACAGACAAAGAAATACACACACACACACACACACACACATACACTCAGACAGACAGACAAAGAAATACACACACACACACACACAGACGAAGAAATACACACACACAGACACACATAGGAATACACACACACACACAGACGAAAGAATGCACAAACACAGACACACATAGGAATACACACACACACACACACACACACACACACACACACAGACGAAGGAATACACACACACAGACACATATAGGAATACACACACACACACAGACGTAGGAATACCCACACACACAGACACACACACAGAAGAAAGAATACACATACACACACACACACACATACACACACACACACACAAGCGAAGGAATGTACACACACACACAGACACAGACAAAGGAATACACACACACACATAGACGAAGAAATACACACACACACACATAGGAATACACATACTAAACAATCAAAATGAGGCCCAACAATCTGTCAACCATTCAACACACTGACTTGAAGATAATCTGTTACTCCCTGCCAGCACTATACTCTCTCAAACGAGGAGCTGGCTACCCACCACCTGCCGTAATAGGTCACCTGAAAGCTATTGGCCTATTTCACAATAGAAATCGTAAACAGGGAAAAAACCGACAGAAAAAGATTCGTGTAATCAGCAGTACAAAAAAGAGGAAAACGCCTAGTGTTGTGAAAGTGATAGAAGTTTCCCGCCTGTGGTATGACCTCCCCTCTGTGTTCCTATCTAACGTGACCTCACTATGTAACAAATTCGACGAACTGGTGAATACAGTGAACACGATCAGAGCTGATTTAGTTTGTGTTACAGAAGCCTGGCAAGTTATACCAGAGTTGTGTGGCAATGAAAATTACGACCTACTCCACTGTCTTAGAACCGAAAAACGAGGAGGTGGACTTGTGATGTGTGCACACACCAAGTACAAAGCCGAGCGCCTGAACGTTGAAACCCCCAGGGAACTTGAGATCATGTGGGTAAGATTAAGACCTCCATGTCACCCTCACCACACTGCCTCCATCATTTGTGGTTTAAGGTATCATCCCCCACGTGCACCCACCCATGCCCTGCTCGTCGACCACATCATCAACACATGTGACACCCTACGAGCAAGATATCAATCTTCAAAAATGATTATAGGTGGTGACTCCAACCAACTAGATACCAAAGAAATAGAAGATCAACTGAACATCACCCAGATTGTCAACTTTCCCACCCACGAACAAAACACCCTAGACCTCATTATCACTGACCTGACAGACCAGTACCTACCACCTCAACCACTTCCACCGGTGGGAAGAAGCAACCATCTCTCTGTGTTTTGGGCCCCTGCCACTACCACCTCCCACCACCAAGATAACCATACCACCAAGATATGTAGACCAACACCAGACTCTGCTATCAGACAGTTTGGACAGTGGCTGATACAGTACCTGTGGACTGAGGTACTAACTGTTAGTGACGTTGACAGGAAGTGGGAGAATTATCAAACTACCATCACTCAGGCCTACTACCACTTCTTTCCTACTAAGGAGGTTAGGAATCACCCTGCTGACCTACCATGGATAACACCACGGATTAAGAGGCTGATGGAGCAGCGCAACAAGGCGTTCTACGATGACAGGAGGAGGTATAACACGCTACGCAACAAGGTCATCAGAGAAATTAAAGCTGCCAAAAAGTTGTACTATCCAACAAAAATTCACCACCTGAAACAAACCAACATCAGTCAGTGGTACAACAAATTAAAGGACCTGTGTGGGATGGTGAAAAAGTCACCTTCTATTCCCTGTGTTGACGGACATACCAGCCAGGAAGTAGCTAATCTTATCAATGACCATTTCACCAGGATTTGTCAAACCCTGCCCAGACTGGACTCAGCCCAATTACCAGCTTACCTACCCTCCATCCCTCCCCCACGCGTTAATGAGCATGAGGTCTACTATAAGCTCTTAAGCTTTAAGCTCAAACGCTCCACTACCCCTATTGACCTTCCCGTTAAATTGTACCGTGAGTTTGCTGTTGAGCTTGCAAAACCCCTTTGTTCAATAATTAATGCATCACTTAGTCAGAGTAAATGCCCACAGGATTGGAAGACAGCTTACGTTACTCCAATACCAAAAGTTTCAAAACCCCAGTCACTTGATCAATTAAGACCCATTGCCATAACCCCCCTCCCGAGCCTGTTATGTGAAACCTTTGTGTTCGACTGGGTTTCAGCCAACATCTCAAATGTAATTGACCCCCAACAATTTGGAAATATGAAGTCATCATCAACCACCCATTGTCTCATAAGCCTGCTAGACTTTATATACAGTAACCTAGAAAAAAGAAAGACCTCAGTTGCCCTTGCATTCATAGATTTCAGAAAGGCTTTTGATTTAGTAGACCATAACGTAATACTAAGGAAAGCTCTTGACATCGGAGTGGAGCCCAGTCTAATGGCATGGCTGGCAAACTTCCTGTGTGACAGACGTCAGGCAGTGCGTCACCATGGTGCAGTATCCGAACACCAACATCTCTCGTGTGGTGTGCCCCAGGGGACTAGGATGGGACCCCTGTGCTTCCTCATCCTAATCAATGACGCCTTAACCGATACAATCTTTCACTGGAAATATGTGGATGATTCAACCGTTGGGACAGTAATTAACAACTTGTCTCCTGACTACCACCTCTTGCAACAACACCTGACCAACCTCCAAACGTGGACCAACAACAACAACAACGTCTCCATCAACCACGGCAAGACAGTAGTGATGCAGTTTCACACGGCTACCACACCACCACCACCACCAGTGATAACACTAGGACAGCACCAAGTACAAGTAGTGGACATTATCAAGTTATTAGGTGTCATGCTGGATGAAAAACTGAACTGGAAAAGTCACATCAGCACCATCATCCAGTCAGCCACATACCGCCTGTATATACTAAGGCGGCTGAAGTCCCTAGGCACACCACAAAAGGAGTTAGTAGCAATCTACAACACCTTCATCATCCCCAAGCTGATATACGCCTCCCCCGCCTGGTCTTCATCCATCAACCAAACACAGAGGCAGCAGCTGAAGCGGGTACAAAAGAGGGCATGTCATATCATTCTGGGAACAGCATACAACACCTACCAACAAGCCCTGGATACTCTCAGATTACCACCTCTTGTCACCAGTCACCAGCAGCTCCTCTGGGACTTTAGCAAACAATTGCTAATCCACCCACGCCATAGAGACCTCCTCCCACCCACCATTCCCAAACCCCGCCACGTCCGTCACTATAACCTACTCAAACCCATCAGAGCTAGGACAGATAGATATAAAAATAGTCCCATCCCCTCTATAGTCTCCTTGATAAACCAAAGGCACATTTAAATTTAAATATATGTACTATAATATATGTCCATGTGTGAGTGAATATGCGTGATTATAATTGTGTACATCTGTGTATGAATGAATATTATGTGTGTATGTGTGAGAATGTATTTGTGTATGTCTGTTCATTCATCTATATGTACAGTCGGCAAAAAAAGTTTCGTTACCATCCCTAAAACAGTGTGATGTAATGCTGGTATGCCTGACTGGTGAGTGTCGTACCTCCGCCACCCTCTGGCCTCCATAAGTGCGTGCCCCAGGCCATTGCCCCTCAGTGTGTCATGGGCAGGCAAGTAGGAATGACGTTCTTTCAGCCAGCGCTATATTTTCTGGGTATTTCACGGTTATTCTTGTTCTAAAATACTCAAACGCATTTCCTTATGTTTAATAATGAATATTTAAATAGTAAGAGTTCTTCAACACTCAAAATTTAATTTTAAATCAGGTAAACTTTTGATATAAAAAAGTTGACACTGCTGGGGCAATGACGATTCCCGTCCAGCATGTCCCGGATGACACGAGTCACAGCTACCCAGTCGGCGGAGTACCAACCCTACCGGGCTTACCCATGTTAAAATTAACGTAGGGGTGGTAACGAAACTTTTTTTGCCGACTGTTCCTATAAGTATCACCCATTTCCATCACCATTTTATAATGCATATTTTAAGCCCTTGGCTGCCTGTATCAAATAAACCTTTTATTATTATTATTATTATTATTATACATACACACAGACGAAGGAATACACACACACACACACACACACACGAAAAAATACACACAAACACACACACACAAACACACACATACACACACAGACACACATAGGAATACACACACATACACACAAACGAAGGAATACACACACAGACGAAGGAATACACACACACACACACACAGGAATATACATATACACACACACACACACACACACAGACGAAGAAATACACACACACACACACACACACACTTTCAAACAGTACGGTACGATGCACAAACATTTCTAAATATATATTTACACACACACACATACACACACACACACTCTTTTAAACAGTACAGCATGATGCACAAATATTTCCAAGTATATATTCACACACGTCTCTAAATATATATTCACACACACAAACACACACATGTCATTAAAAAATATGAGAAAGAAAAGATAAACGGTAAGAAAGGAGGGAAGGGCAGGCGAGAGAGGGATAAGACAGTAGGGAGGATGTGTAAGGTTGCCAGTTACTTGATAGATACTGTAATATATTTAGCCTATGTATAAAATTAGACCAAGTTTATTGAAAACGCCATATAGCGGCGCCTATTTAAGTTTAACATCGATTATTTTTAAGGAAATGCATATTTAGAAGATAAAAGGCTGGTAAATAGCTTAATGAATTTGTTGACAAATATGATTATTAAAAAAGTTAGAAAATTAAACCATCTTCTGCCGAAAAAATAAACCAGCCGGGCTTGGGAGAAGGTGATAAATAGGGTGGACTACAAGCACGAGGGATTTGATTGATTGATTGATTGATATTAGCGAAGTCATATAGCACCAGAAAACGGTGATAGAGAGGTGAGACAGCAAGCAGGAAGGAAATAGAAAGAAAAGAGGGATAGTTGAAGAACTAAAAGTTAGTTGTTGGGGCCGAAGGGGCGCCAAAACCCTTAAAGTATTGTCCACATCATTACAGGCAATACCCCCCTACGGGGCAAGCACGAGGGATAAAGGGAATACAGGGATAGCTGTCTAATATCCAAAGGATAATATTCGGTAGTCTATCCCACTGCGATTCTGAACAAAAGATAGTGCCTTTATTCAAATGATATAATGTAACAGATATTCTAATTATATTTGTTAGTTACTACTTTTTAACTAATCACTTTCATTTGTCTTACCCTCATCCCCCTCACCCTAGCCTCAAATCATCACATTTCTTCCCTCCTCTATCCACCAACGTTAGCAGTATGCACTTCTATAAACCAGGGTTCTTCAAACTACGGGTCCCGAATTCCTGCAAACTGGGTCGCAGGCTCACAAAAATAAATACAGGAATAAAATAGAATAATAATGTTCGTGACAATAAAATAAATATGAAGTTCATACATGAATCCACCTAACATATTTTTATAATCAAATATTCATGTATTTAATTTTCAATAAAACAATATCACTGCACAAAAATTAGCCTTTTTGAGAGAGAATGAGAGAGAAGGAGGAATGGGTATTTTTTTTTTTTTAATTAATTGCGCCGTAGCGTCAATCAACAGGCAGGCAACAATACATACCGGTAGGCGGGACCCATGAGAATACAATGACTACAACCACACATACACACGCACACACACACACACACACACACACACATCACGAAAACATAACAGAATGTAGCACAAACATACAGACAAATATTTACATTATGACCTATTTAAATCCACCAAAACGAGGGTGGCGTACCAGAAGTTCCTCCAGAACCTGGTGGTTCAGCAGGTATCGACAAACCATATCAAGTGGCAGGCCCCGGGGCAGCAAGTGTCGGACAGTGGGGCAGGCCAGGCAATAGTGCTCTACAGTGTTAGCACGAGGCGCTCGACACAAGCGACACTCAGTGAAGGGAGGCTCACCCTGCATCCCAGCAACCTGCCACGGTGGAGGGTAGCCAAGCTTCAAACGAGCAGAGAATACATTGTGCCTCCGAACCATGAGGCCTCGACGACGGTAGGAATATTTGTGATGGCAGACAGATTCATAATGTGTGATGGAGATACTGAAGGGCCTCTCTGCATCCCTGCATCGCCGTACAGGGAGGAGAGCGGCGGAGCGGACTTTAGAGAGGTAACATGTCAGGGAGAGAGGACGTCCAACACCACGAGGAGGCAGATGGCAGGCTTCCTTTGCGAGTCTGTCAACTGTACCATTGTGACGTAAACCTACATTGGATGGCACCCATAAATATTTGACAGTCAAGTTACGATGATGCAATAAGGACAAAAACGATAAAATCTGCTGAACAACAGTAGAGTGTGTGGGCTGAACACTAGAGAGAGAATGAAGGGCAGGTCTGGAGTCACAAAAAATGGCAGCATTCACTCCACGTTGACAAACAAGACTAACAGCATCCAGAATGGCATACAGTTCACACAATGTTGAGCTAGAGTGGTTACAGAGACGACGGCCAACCCAGCCCCCTGGAGGTGACTCCATGTCAGGTGAGAAAATGGCACAACCTGCTGCACCATCCACTTGCAATGAGCCATCAGTGTAGAGGCAGTATGGATCTGTGATGGAGGACGTAACTGTTTCTATGTGTTCCAGAGTCAACTGCCGCTGTAGAGAAGGCAGTTCCGACTTGGAAGTAGGTGTGAAGCTCACATCAGGTGTTGGTAGCATCCACGGAGGGGGCCCTGGGGGAACGTCCACCACCATTATATCTATATTAAGACTACGGAGCATAGAGGAAACAGACCTTATAAGAGTACGTCCAGCAGGCAGTATGGGAGGGACTGGGTAGTTTGGTCTAAGAGATGTCCTGACTAACTGAGAGTAATGGGGTGAAAGATGTGGGAAATGGAGGCACTTGACAGTGAAGCAAGTAACATTAGAATAAATTCACTCCACTAATGGGGGAAGACGCAACTCACGCTGCATGTTCACTATCCTGGTCGACATTGGTCAACCGAGAATTATTCTCATTGCTCTATTCTGAAATTTTTCTAAAGTTTCAAGAGTAGCCCTGGAAAGTTGAATCAGAGCAGGGGAAAGGTAATCAACAACTGAACGGATAAAAGCAATTTGGATAGTCCTGGCTACTGGGATGGAGATGCCCGAGGAGTTGTTAGTGAGCCATTGAAGTGGTGTAAGTCGGCGCTAGAAACGACCCAATAAGTCCTGGACAATGGGATGGTCTTGAGGTCTGGCAGGGACAATTGGCCAAATATTGACTGGCGCGCCCAGGTAGCGATACTGGGAACACATGGGAATGACAGTCCCTCCAATGGTGAACACTGGCCGAGCTTGAGGAAGGCGGCAGGTGAATATTCTGCTCTTATCTGGGGAGACAATAATGCCACAGTGAGAGGAGGACACAGAGAAGGAGTCAAGAAACCGCTGGAGATCCCTTGGTGAGGTAGAATGAACACAGATATCATCAGCATAGCACGTAATTGT